>OMKZ01043160.1:4150-17126 GCA_900302535.1 Neoniphon sammara
GGCGGGTGGGTGAGGGTTATTTTCACTACTTCCTCACCATAAAGCAAGGTCGTGTCGAGAAACTCGCCCAGGGCCAAAAATCAATGGCTCCACCACAGCTTCATTTACTGTATTATGTGAGCTGAATTCACATGAAGGAATAATACCCAAAGCCTTAACTTGCTAATCAATTGGAATCAATTTGAAAATACAGAGATCCTATTGACCACAGTGGTACACAACAGTAGCAGTGCCAAGAGGCAAAAGGGAAATCCTAGTGATGAGTTCTGAAGGTATTCTGTAGCAGATTGAAGGTGAATCCTGCCATAACAAAAGGTCAACATACACCAGTATGTGGTGGGCCTGTGGAAGTAAATGGCATTTTCCCACTGGCCACGGAAGTCCTGGAATTTCATTTATATGAATCTATTGTATGAGATGGTTCTCAATCCAATTGGAGTGTAAACCAGACTGTATACTCCTTCAGATTATAAACCCAGTTAAAAATGGGAATTTTCTTATTTATGTTATCCTCAAGTATTATCGTCATCATCCACCAAGATTTGAGCATTCCTAAAAGTCAATAACTGTAATAAAATGGAGTTTATACAGTAATCCATTCCAGCAGGGCTGGGTGGGCTTTAGTTCCCCTGGTAGGGTATTAATATTGTCTGGACTCTGGTAAGACCAACCAACTGTCCAGCAAAGTGAGAATATCCCACTTGTTGGAACTGAAATAGCTACCGGTCTTTCTAGTGCTGCAACAATATGTTAGCAAATATTTTCATAGCTAACTGTATAGCTCACTTGCTAAAAACTTAGAAAAAGTCCATGTCTAATGTCATGGCTAGCTAAAGCTCCATATTACATTGAAGCACTCTGCTAGCACTTATGTCTTCTGATATAACATTAGACTGTTTTAAAAAAAAAAAAAAAAAAAGTTCTATAAAATATAATATCCATAAACAGCACAAAATCAGAGTGCTGTACTCACAAGCTAACAGTTACTGTTAGTATCATTTGTTGAACCTAGTGGAGGATAACAGGTGCAGCTGAAGATTCAATCAAAGAGGGCAGGAGGAATAAAAACTGAGGTTGTGTTCTGATTGGATCACTCAACTCTAACATGTTAAAAAAAAAAACAAAGCTTTTAATCCATCCTCAGCAAAACTGCTTGTTTGACTCAGGAGAAATCAACTGATAGACCTCTTTTTACACAGAAAAGACTCCAGATTCTCACTTCCATGAGGATTTTTGACACATATGATAACAAAAAAATAACATTTAAATGAAAATTACACATTTTAGTTTACCATCCCTTTAATAAACAATGCACAAGGAAGAATATTTGAGATCATGGAAGTATTCCTACTTGGTTATGAGAAGTCATGGAAAAGTCATGGAATTTGGCATTATGGCCACAGTGGCAACCCTGCTGCTACCTCTAATAGGGATAGATGCCATTATTTTAAAATCTGTCACATGCAGTTCAGTGCAATTAGTAAGACCAGAGGCAATTGAAATAAAGTTAAATGCGTCATGGTGCTTGCCTGGCTTCACCCTGCAAACCCCAATTAACTCTTCAAAGTGTAGGTGTATGACACATTATCTAGTATATGTTGTATGCATGCTTAGGGGGAAATGTTGACAGTAAAGGATAATTACAATTTTGACACATTTAAGTTGTTGTAATGGAGTTGAATTACAATCAGTTCATTAAGATTCACACACTATTACTGCATATTACTTTCGATACAGATCAAAGTAAAAACTGCCTGAGAGTTAACGCTTTAGTACCTAATGAAATTAAGCTGAAACTATAATCAGGGTTCCCAGGGGCTTTGAAAATCCTTGAAAGTTTTGCGGATTTGAGAAAAACAAAATAAAGCCTTAAAAGCAATTTGAAACTGAATGGATGGCCTTGAAAGAGCTTGACTGTTTTAATTAATTAATCAGTTTGCCTCAGCTACCTGGATCAACATTTCACATCCTGTGGAAAACTCTGGGATGGAGATGGCCAGATTTAAATGGATTCCACCATGATGATGATTATGATGTTTAATTCTGTCAATTTTGAGTCCTTGAATTTCCCCAAAGAAGGCTTGGAAAGTGATTGAAAAGTCATTAAATGTGATGTCCAAATAAACATGGGGAGCTTGAATAATTCTCTCTATAACAAACTTAAGTAATCTGTATATTTTGACAGAGTTGAAGAAAGAATCCTCTAACAGTGCTCATGTGAATGTATTGATACACTGTGCCCATCCAAAGGTATTTTTAGCACTATATAGAGAAGACAGGGTCTAACAACACATTACTCACTGCCTTGACCAGGCATGTGAAATATTACAAAGTGTTTCTAAGTTGATTTTGTTCAATATGTTGCTACTGTTTGATACTTTGAACCCATTCAATTTCTTTAATTCACCTTATCCAGTTCAGTTTGATGCATACCCTGACTTTTCCAACGATGAAGGTGACCCAAGGCCAGCAATATACGCACACACTCTGACTCATATCTTCATTCAGTCAAAATTCATCTTTGCACCTCGACCTCACAACCTACAAAGAAACTCGGCTCCATCTTAGATAAAATCTTCAGATTCATGTTGGAAAGTTTCATATGGGGTCTAAACTGTTCAGCATGTAGAAAGCCAGAGCAAAAGTTGAAAAATGTTCCTCAATACACAGATTTTGCTTTGTCATACGACGGTATATTAGGGCCACGCTGAGAAAAAAAAATCTGATATTTCAAGAATAAACTCATAATTTTACTAGAATAAAGTTGTAATATTACAAGAATAAAGTTGTAATTTTATGAGAAAAAAAAGTCGTAATATTATGACAATAAAGTAAATTACCTGTTAGAGGGGAAATATCAAAGAGTAGCCTTAAAATGAGCAGTATGGAGCATCTTGTGAAGTTATACTTTAGTATAGGTTTCACAAATAATGAGGCAGTCAATGTTTTGGCACATCAGGACCGTATCAGGACTTTGAAAAGATTGTGTCAGAAATGTCTATTCCAAAGAAAGATCCATGCTACTAATCTCATTGTTTCCTGATAAATCACGAAACCTCTTTGAATAACATGCTGATGTAACCAACAAGAGCCTTGCTGTCTACTGCTACCAGCCATTTGCTCCTCCACTAAAGAGGCAATTTCCTCCAAGTCCGTGTGGTTCTTTCTTCGGAATAGACACAGTTTCTGGCACAATCTTTTCAAAGTCCTGATACTTATGATAATGCGGTGCTGATGTGCCAAAACATTGAGTGCTTCATTATTTGTGAAACCCATACCAGAGACCTTTTTATAAAAGAGAGACACACTCTGGCGCCATCTTTGAAACGCCCTCGGCAGCAGGATCACAACCAACAAGACCAGAGCCCTATCTCTTTGAATGGGGAGCTGCCTGAATCTACTGTTTTGTTGTATGTGTTGTCATTTGATTTCCATATTTAGTGACACTGTCAAACTGTAAACAACACAGTCATAAAATCTGTTCCGAAGAACATTAATGGCACATAAAAACGACATTTTTAACTCACCGAGGCTTGTGCGCATGCGCTATCTACACAGCGACATTACGTGCGGCAGCCTATGTCATTACCATGCTAAGTGTAAACACTCGTTTCAGGCACAAACGTATACATTTACAGTTTTACGTGTTTTAATTTGGTGGTGTGGAGCAGACTAACCATTGTCTTCTCTGGGATTGTCTGCACTTGTAGCGCTGTTGTCCGTTAGCACTGTTGTAAATATCCAAGCTGTGCTGCTACGCAAAATCTAAATGTGTGATTGGGTGATAGTGTGCTTTACGTTTGCGTGCCGCCATTTTTAGCATTTCAAATTTCCCCATTGTAAAGTGGCAGAGTGCACCGTCTTTGCCCATACTAAAGTATAACTTCACAAGATACTCCACATTGCTCATTGTAACGCAGGCGGCAGGCTGCTCTTTGATATTTCATTTCCCCTCTAACTCGTAATTAACTTTATTCTCGTGATATTACGACTTTTTCACCTTTATTTTCACCTTGTCTACTTCCACTGGTTTGGTTCCTATGGGTAGCATTTCATATTAGCTTAGCATAAAGACTTGAAGTCTACAGAAGTCATTAGCTTAGCTCCGTCAAAGTGAAAAAATCAACCTTATGGCGACTCTAAAGCTGTCCTATTAAGTCTTTATGCTAAGCTAACACGAAATGCTAACCATCAGAGCCGAAGCAGTGGACATACAGAGAATGGTATCGAACATCTTGTCTCAGTCTGGGTAAGTAGGAAAAAGGGTATTTTGCCCAAAATTTTGGAGGATTTCTTTAAGAAGCAGTATTCCTATGTGGGGAAAAGCATCCCACGTCATGGGGTGATTTTCCCTGTAACCTCCATCTCATGCTTTCAGTAGGCAGGATTACACTAGTACAAGCAAATCAAATTGAATTGTATTGGATGCAGTAACTGCCTCTATTATTTAACATGCTGTGTATCAACTGCAGACGAGAAGGCATGTCACTGTTCTTGGTAGCTGCAGTTTACCAGTGTGGATGTACAAACTTAATTAAGGTGTGATATTATTGGTTTTCATTATTAGCTTGTGTTTTACTTTCATTATGTCATAATTTCATTATGACTAACCTTACTCAAGCAACTATGGCTAACTTGACATAGCCTACTCACCATTCAATCTCATGTGTGGAGTGTGGATTTTGCATTCATGGATGTAAAGTATATCTTCAGAGTGCATGGTTCATCAGGTTGATACATATTTACCTATATTACCTGTTTCTTAAAGGGCCTTTGGTTCTGCCTGTGCACCGCTCTTTTTGGAATGGCAAAGAAAACAACTTAAATGGGGTGCAATCTGTTAGCCAGTGGCAACAAACATAATTTTCAGCACACCGAGTAACCGAATGGCTGCTACATGTTCTTGGTGTTCTTACTGACCCTTCACACAACTGGCATGGTCTCTGGTATGTGCTGTTAGGTCAAATCCGCTACACCGGCACACTCCAACAGACCCATCAAATCACTACTGAAAGATTTCTTTTAAGCTATTAGGAGTACCACAAGGAATTGTTTATAAGTGACTCGAATAAGAGATTCCAGATAAAATTGCTGATCCATGCCCACCCTGGCCATGGCTACAGCTTAGGACACTTCAGCTGCTGCTTCAAAAACAGTGTCTAGATCCTCTCTGGATCTAGACACTGGATCTAGATCTCTGGTCTTTCATACTTGGGTGACATTCTAAAAAAAGAAAAGAAAAACACTCAACTGTGACATCAGGGGAAAAGGAAAATGCCACACTGATGATGATTGTTATAAATCCAAGGAAAAGACAGTTTAAACAATTTGGGGATTTTGTGGAGCGACAAGCAAATATTATCCTTGACTCATTTGGAGATATTAATGATGTTGCACAAAAAAAGACAGAAAACTAAGAAGATGGATTCAGACCACCAAAATCTCTGAAATGAAGTTTTATTACAGTAACACAAGAACCAGTCAAAGCATCAGGGCACACTTAAGTGGCAAGTTGTTTGTTCTTCAAAAGGAATCACGGCACTGATGCTTGTGAGTTGCTCAGGAAAAGAAAATATGATAAAGTTGACCACTTCAAGACAAGTGGCATTGTTCTGAATGAGTGAATAAAGGTCACTTGTACAAAAACCGTATAAGGCGCTTAAAAAGCATACATTGAAATGTCCCACACTACACATTGAGAATTAGCCAAGGGAAGACATTAAGAAAGACAATGTATACACTGACAAGAGAAAGTGTCAAAGAGTAGTGCCCTTGTTTCTGGAAAGGCCTCTTCATTCTTGGGTTGTTGACAATCAGTCCCTTTCAATCATCCCAGTACAAGCTGTCAAACAATGACATATTTGTGCAAACCTAAATCTTCATAGACTGAAGGAGTATTGCATGTTTTTGCACTGAAGCTGTAAGGACACTTCTACACACAACGAATGGAAAGACAGAAATGCTATAGGAACTCAGGGCAAGAGAAATTAGCTGCACTGACTGGATATCTGGCCTTGAAATCTCAAGTATTGAGGAAAAAATGCTTCATTTAATTTCCACCTTTTTGCACCCAAAATGAAATTCCAGGGACCAAAGAGCATATTCCTGTAGGAGGCAATAAGAAAATGGACTTGAATTAAGTGAAATTAGCCTATATTGATGCAGATGGTGGCCTTTTGGTAAGAAGTGAGACACTGGAGTTGATGGAACATGGGAACGTGAGCAACAGCAAAGGTAATGGGCCCTTTTGTTGTTGACTCAGACTTGGATGGGTGGCACTTCACAAAGGGAGCCATGATGGAAGTAATTTAAACCACATCTTCAGCAACCACAAAAGTAACAAAACTGAATTATCTCTTGATGCAAAAATGTCACCATTTGGGATGGATTAGAAGAGCTACAATGAGAAACCAAAAATGTCTGTGGAGGGCAAGAGATTCACACGTGGTTTAGGTAAAAAGAGGGATGGACATCACCAACTCAAACAACTTTTTATGCTGACACATCAGTGTCCAACAATCAACAGCTAGTCACACAGCAAGTACTTTAGCTACAAATAAAGTTTGTCAAAGATGAGAACTTTCAAAAAGAATACAGTGATTTCCTGGGGAATGTAATTGCCAAAAGCCACACAGAAACTATGACACATAATGAAGCAATACAAGAAGAGGGAAAAGTAGGCTACCTACCTTATCACTGTATTTGACATCCAAGGAAAGGCAATAGGTTGGCGGAAGTACCCAAAATCACACTCGTCATACTACTACATCATACTACTCGTGAGTTTACGTGGCATCTCTACTGAGATTCAGACAAGAACCAGTGGCCATGATGGCAGTCACATCTGGATGAATAATGAGTGACAGTATACCTCTTCAGACCAACTTCCTCTGCTAGTTGTGCCAGACAACAAGACAACATGCAAAGTTATTTACCAGAGGCCATCACAACCACCGTGAAGAATTTCTACATGGTTGAACAACTATTTGAAATTAGTGTTCACTGCATTTGAAACCATTTCACCATGCAATGAGTTGATAAAATTCTGTAAAAGAGGTGAGTTTAGCCTAGCTAAAATGAATCAGCAATGACAAGGCTGTACTGAATTCACTTCCTGAGGATGAAAGAGCGAAAAAGGTTTAACAGATACATCTTAGCAGGGCTGGGTGGGCTTTAGTTCCCTTGTAGGGTAACAGTATTGTCTGGACTCTGGTAAGACCAACCAACTGTCCAGCAAAGTGAAAATATCCCACTTGTTGGAACTGAAATAGCTACGGGTCTTACTAGTACTGCAACACAGCAAATGTTTCTATCGGTGTTCCATGCTAACAAGCTAACAGGTACTGTTTCTCACTATTGTTGGTTGAGCCTAGTGGAATATAAGAGGTGCAGCTGAAGAGTCAATCAAAAGGGGCGGGAGAAATAAAAACTGAGGTTGTGTTCTGATTGGATTACTCCACTCTTACGTGTGAAAGTCAAATTTTAATCCTCAGCAAATCCGCAGGTTTGACTCGGCAGAAATCCTGCTGTTTACACCCACCGATGATGATAATCATTTTAAACATTTTTTCACTTTGTATTGAATCATACTTGGCACCATGTTTGTAACAATCGCCTGTGCCAGTTGTGTTGGAGCCATTTGAAACAATGAGTATATCATAAATATTTTGTTAATAGCTCTGCTGGTTGGTACTGATGCCAGCCCAAGTATTACATAATCTATGAGTGGTGATAGCTTAACTGAACCAGGCCTGAAGCCACAAACAAGCAAGGAAGACACCACAGAGAAGGTTTTTCCAACTGCGCATTCCTAAGTTGATTGTTGATTATTTTTGCTACAGTTTCATTTGATGCTTTGAATCAATTTGAATCGTTTTCTTTACACACACATATCCTCATTCAGAGAAATATTCACATTTTCATCTCTCATCTCCTCTCATCAAGAACAGCTCTTTGTAAAAATGCTATAACCTTCAGGTGCATGTTGCAAAGTCTTGTAAATAAACTGAAGTTCAACAGTTGAAAGCCAGAATAACAGAATTAGCATAACAGTATGTAACATATCTGTTTTAGTAAATACACTATTGGACTTCATTTCTCTTAAGAATAAATATTCTGGTGTCCTCTCTCTTGTACAGCTCATACTAGTTATGTTCAATCAGAAACAGGCCAATTTTGCCAGCTTTTCTGTATTTTGGTTGCTAAATTTCTTTATAGTTCAATTCCATGTGGCATTAAGAGATCAAAACCATCTCAAAAGTTGTCTTTCTGCAACCTGCAGATTCCCTGTAACTTTGATAGTTATTTGTCTTACCCTTGAATTTCAGCAACTGTAATAATTATAAACAAATGGAAGCCTTTACAGGATATTATGGGTGGTTTAAAAAGTCAGCTGAGTGGGGCATTTTCTTTTGCTTGCATGAAAATGGGAGAAAAAGGATCCCTGACTCATGTTGCCACATACACAGAGCAGTGATATTTTTGCTCAACAATCAAGTTTATTTACACAGTAATGAAAATAATTTAAGGGTTTAGAGACATTGTGAAAGGCATCAAGTGGTAATTTTAGGTCTTCCTCGGAATGTTTGATCCTTGTATGAGTCATATAATTGGTGCATTCTAAAACAATGGTGTAGAGCTTTAATGCAGTGAGATATAGTGACCAACAGGAACACAGCGGGGTTATCTAAAGACAGCCAGACTTACTGCTGGGCGCTATTGATGAATCAATTACTCTTTGCGGACATGGTGTGTTACTATTGTGAAATGGATGTGTGGGAGAACAAACGTCACCCAAGACGGTAAATAATATGACAGGACAAAGCGAAACGATTTGATTATGTGTAAAAACATTCAAAGCAATGAGTCAGTTTCCTTCATAGGATAAATTCAAGATTTTTCTGATACTAAACCTATTATATATGGGTTTTGTTTCAGTTATGAGTGAATCCCAATTAGTGTTTGTTTTCATATACACTGCCATGCAATAGCATTCTATGTGCAGATACGCAGCTCCTCTTACAAATATTTCCTCAGATGAGTTTGGCTCTTATTTATATTTGAAATACGTGGTATTCTAAAACCAAGGTCTCAAAAATATTATCGCTCCATGGCAGGTTTTGAAAAACTCAGGGACAGTGTGAAAACCCTAACAAGAAGGATTTTTTTCTTTTCTTTTTTTAAATAGAAAATTC
Organism: Neoniphon sammara; assembly: GCA_900302535.1. NCBI lineage: Eukaryota > Metazoa > Chordata > Actinopteri > Holocentriformes > Holocentridae > Neoniphon > Neoniphon sammara. The sequence continues at coordinate 13,345 of OMKZ01043160.1, forward strand.
TCTACTGTAACTTTGACAGTGCTGTTTGAAGGCCATGTGCTCTTAGAACTGGGTTGATTTGAGGCTCTTCACGCCATTCTGAAAAGAACAGATTGAAAAACCGGAGTGCTCTAATTGCCTGTAACAAGTGCTCCATTTTGCTGAAGCATGGGCCAATGGTGTTCGTGTTAAATTCTGGATAAGTGAACAGAGGAGGAGTGCGCTTGATGTTGACTTTAAGGATCAGAGGTCCATATGGTCAGCAATGACTCATTCTGCCTCTCTGTTCAGAAAAACAAAAATGATGGAGGCTGAACAGCTGTGCTTGTGTGTGTTTGCGTGTGTCACCTCCCCCTCAACATATAACACTAAAGCTCAGCCCACAGTCTGTAACAGCACCAAGGCACAATAGAGTTTGCCTCAACCCTGGTGTGCTGAAGACTCTCCTGTGTGTTTATTCATTTTGTCATGAAATGTTAAAGACGGGCAACTGAAGAGTTTCTTCGACAGCGTTTTACTGGCACAGTGGCTTTATTTCCATGGTGTGAGCTGCAAAGAAATATTTATAAAATAGCTGACTCAAAGTGTGAAAGTTGCAGAGGAGGGTAAGAGAGGACAAGATGAAACTTTGTAGATCCCTGTGGGGGAATTGAATCATTGCATCCGTAAATAGCAGTGCAATACTGCAGGTAAAAACATGTAGGTTGGGTCTATGAATGCACAGCATTTGTACAGCCTCCCGAGAGTAAAATACAAGCCCTTTTCAAGCACTTTCAAGGTACTTTAACCAAAATTTCCAGACTCTCTAAGCCCTTATCATCTAATCTAAATTGTTACTTTAATTGCAATTGCGAAAAATAAAGTTTATACTCCTTTATACCCACAACAATCAATATTGTATGAGTATCGTTTAAAATATTAAAATATTGACATGAGTGACTGTGTAGATTAAACACCAGATTATGTTGAAAATCAAGCGTTTTTCAAGAAGTATATATGTAGAATTTTCAGCTTGAGGGAATACTATTACTAATTTCTCTTAAGGATATTCTGATTCCAGGTATATCATCAACTCAGTGGGTTGTCTATTAGGACAGATGAGCAAAATGGGAGTTTCAGTCCATTTTTTTATTTTACAATAGTTCAAACTGGTATGTCTGACAACAGAAGAAAAGGATAACTAAGGATATTAATCTAGACATCATAACTCATTTCAATAATAATCCAACAAAGGTAATTCAACTCCAACACAATTAATGTGTAAACCTAAGAATGAAGAAATAACTTTTACCACTACCACTCAATCAGTACAGCAAATAAATCATAAACTACTAACTGCTATAAATGTACTTTAAATCCAAGGAAACTCACATATCAAATACACAGGTCAAACTATTGGAGGGATGAAGCATCCACATGAGGCCAGCCAGCTTCTTTGTTCTCAAAAGGGTTTGACGCAGGTGAGCTGGCTGCCTGTATACATTTTGAGGCTCCGCCCATCCAGGAAGCAGGAAGCCAGGTAGAGGAAGGTTCAAGTTGGAGGGGATCTTCCACAGTATATGAATTCAAGCATATTCCTAACCTTGAAAACATAACAGTTACAATGAAACTTTTTCCAAATTTCCGAGACTTGAAACCCTGAAAGTAGCACGACGCAAATATCAAGATCTATGCAATATGCAACAAGGCAGCAATATGCATGCTGTCATCCAGTGCAGTCTATCAATCCGTGCCACTGCATTGCTTTGACCTGTAATTGCAGTGTCAGTGTAAGGCCAGTCCGTTTAATTTTGAAAACGCAAGAATGCATTGATGAGATGAAAGTTTTGCAAAAATTTGATCAATAATAACTGAGATAACGCACATAACAGGTTAATGAACAAATGCACAATCAGACAGGGATTGGGAATGCCTGTTCTCATTTCATCAGGGTGACAAACTGGAAGGTTACAAAGAAAACAAATATTAATTTACAGCGACGACACATGATGTGTGAAAATGTGTGTCATGCTCATGTTAGCAGGTCCCCAGAAGGTCATGCATATGCACAGATGGTGTTTAGGCATGCACGTGTGGAAAAACTGTGAACCTTATCACACATCTTCAGCCTGCAGATGGAGATTACTAGCTGTTCACCTTATTGAAATTCTAGATTGATGAGCCACATATCCAGGGGCGCTGCGAGACATTGTGCTTTCTCATTATTAGAGCATGCTTACCGTGTGAAGCAGCTAACCCTAACCCTACAGAAACAGGTCCAGAGATATGTACTGTCTCATATATAAAAGTGTGTTAACAGGGTTGGATCAGATTACCTTGAAATGCAGTCAGTTTCAGTGCAAATTATATGGCAATTTTTGTGATTAGTGACGTAATACATTGGATTACAAGAAAATTGTAATCAAATATAATCTGAATGCTTTTGGATTACTTTTGGATTACTTTAAAATCAAACATTAAAAATATTGCACCTTATACTAATAAAGCCATAAAAATTTGAGTTCCACAAATACTCTTCTTTCTCTTTAAACATCTCAAAACATTTTCAATGCAAATAAAAAGCATTTTGTATACTCAGATCTCAAGCTGAAGTCTTTGCAGATGACAGCAATTTTATTTTTGGCTTGCACAAATTGCACTGGACATAGATGTTGCACATTTTTGAAGTTGAAGTGATGGTGATATTTCCAGGGAAGGAAGGCTGTTTTGGAGGGACTGCTGCTGCTTGAAACTTCCATTTTGACTCAACATGGTTCTTTTTTCCCCGTCACAAAGTGGAGCACTTTTCTGAGAAACCCCGCATGTTAGATGTGCTTTTCATGAGTTAATAGCACTGGTTATCATGAAAAAAGTTTCAGAATTTTAAAAGTTATCAAGTAACCCTTGACAATGTAACTATAATCTATTTTTTTTTTCAAATGTAATCTAGGCTGATTATAGTTACATATTTTTGTATTCTGATACCCAGTCAGATTATGTGTGTGAATAGAAATAAGACACATAAGTAAATATATTTTTAGCCAGTGCATCAATCCCTTTTCTGAGAGCTGGTGTTAGAAGGCAGGTTGACTGATGCTGTGTAACCTCTGTTCCAAATTGATTCAAGCAGAAAAATGAGGAAACAATATGTGTTTTGTGTCCTGAATTAAAAAGCATGAGGTCTATTTTGTGTGCATGCAATGGCATTTTTTTCCCTAGATGTAATACAAGGTGGCGTCAAAACATTTTGATCTCATGTGGCCGCTTCCAGGCTCCGTGATCTGGGTTTCAAGCAAAGCCGTATTTCATTTGATCCCAGTTTTTCGGGGGGTTTGTCTCTGCACAAACTTGTCGATTCCCAGTTCAAGGATCGCTCCTGAGGTTTTGACATGAGAGGCTATTTTAGATCAAACTCTGTCAAGGTTTAGGGTAAAAGCTGTGATTCACAAGAGGTACCACTGTTTACCTCACTCATTAATTTACAGTTAAATCCCAAGCCATCGTTGCTGTGTCACCTCCTTAGACCGAACGGTGATAAAAATGTCCTCTCGTCCTAATCTGCTCTCCCCTTCAGCTTCATGAAAATGAATAGGTAGCTGGGGAGAGCATCAATTATTAAAAGTCAATTATTCAGCGGGTTCTTTTTCTATGAGACAAATGGGATGACTTCAGCCTTCATCAAAGGTATTTATAGGTTTTGTAGCTTTGATGCTAAATATCTGCGTTCCACATTAGTCATTATAGGGAAACAACAAGCACCGCCCTAACCCCTAAATAAGTCAATTTCACCCTCCACTGATCACATTTAATGATTTACAACATTA
>OMKZ01043162.1:0-15149 GCA_900302535.1 Neoniphon sammara
TCATTATTCACCAATATTACAACATGTCTCTCTGTCTCACACAGTTGTGGTTCAGAGTGGTTCAGCAGCCCTCTCAAAATGTAAATTGGACCTTTAAGCAACTAAATGCACAAAGAAAGATATCTGAGCCTAGAAACATTCCCTCTAGCAGGCTGACATGAAAGTTTTTTTTCTTTTTTTCCTATTTTTTATTTTTTTCCCCAGTGGGCAGTGCATATTTGCAGCAAATCTGACATGACATGAATGCAGCAAAATAATCTGTGATCCCTCATGATACTGGTGCCTCCACATAGCACCAACATCAGCCCATGTGGGCTGGCTGACGCTTCGCATGCTACTCCAAACTATAACTGCTTTCATGTGTCCATCCATACACAAGGGAAGGTGTGTGGGTACAAGTGTTGGATCATAGAGCAGTGGTTGGATTTGAACATCAGGGCTGTCAAAGTGGTAAAGTAGTAGGTGAACATATGGGCTGAAGGGCTTAGTGGCCGTTGAGCCACCTATCTGCTTTCATCTGAATGATATCTCTGTCCTAACCTAACTTGCACTGTTTGACTCATGCCTGTCACCTGTTTTATTAAATTATTTCTTTGACAACTGTTGCTAGCAAAAACCCTTGACTGTATGGTGGATAGAGTGTTTAAGAAGTATGATAACTTAATTAGATTCAAGGTAATGACCAAGAATAAACTAAATGTGACTGTTTAAAGGAATACTCCAACGCTTTGGGCAAAATACCCTTTTTCTGACTTACCCAGACTGAGACAAGATGTTGAATACCATTTTCACCCCTCTACGTCCACTGGTTTGGTTCCTATGGGTAGCATTTTGTGACTTGAAGTCTACAGGAGTCATTAGCCTAGCTCTGTCAAAGTGAAAAAATAAACCTTACAGCAACTCCAAAGCTGTCTTATTTACACAATGAATCATGTGTATTTGAAATACATATCTTGGAATTTTTTTTTTTAAAATGAGTCGTTAGGAGAAGTTAGATGGTAGGAACTATAACACATGTATCTTTCCAGCATTGGCATCGTGGCCAGTTTCACTGATGGGATGTTTTTGGGGCACACAGGCTCATAGGCTGTGAGCACACACAGGGGCACCATACCGCAGATCACGTTTATCAAAAGAGCGAAAGTGTACTGAAAAATTAGAACGCGCAAAGATGTGTGATACGGGTTGTGACCTATAGTGCCAGCAACATGATCAAGGCATTTAACCTCCTCCCTGACCCTGGCATTGAAGAGGAGGCGGAGGATAATGAGGTTGACTGCGGCTGCCAGCCGCAACGCTAAACATGAGAAAGAAGGAGAGGAGGGACCACCTGCACTCTCACAGGTCCAAGTGAAAGAAATAAACACCCATGTACAAGATATGATAAAATATGATAACCCAGTATTTTACAGTGTGTTTTACATCTGCGGTGCCCGATTCATGTTTCAGCTGGCGACCGAAGGCATCATTAACGAGCATGATAGTGTTAATCGCCTGTTATTGAAAGTCGGCCATGGGGTGAAAAGTGAACACAAGAGCACCCTCTTGTGTGAGGAAACTGACAGATAGGACGTATGACCCATGGCTGCTTGCACGATGCGATGGAGCAGCCACCTCTGGATGGCTCAGTCAGTGGTCTGGTTGTTCCAAAAAGACTCGTTATGGCAAAGAAAAATCAAGTCTACCACTGCCAACATCACCCTAAAAGAAGTACGTCAGCTGACGCACCTTTTCAGTGCATTGGCACCGCTGGTGGACCTCACAAATCAAATCCCTGGTCACCGCCGCTGCACTTTCATGGGCATTAGTTTATTGTTATTCAATACAAGTCAGAATTATAGGCTTGGCCTTAGTTCATTTAGTTTTAAAACTTGAATGACTTTCGTTTTGTAGCCTAGGTATTTTTATTTAATTAGGCCTATTCATTTAATTTTACATGACTTTTTATTATTTTCATTAGCTGCTGTCACAGTGTTACAAAAAGCTTCTTTGGTCGTGTTGACCATGTGAGTAGTTTGTTTTCCAGCTGGACCTGTGTGGATTATAGGGTAATATTTTATTGATTTAATTTATTGTTCAGTTTGTAGGAGGGTCTGAGACACAGGGGAAGTCTGAAGAGACACATGAGAGAGAAATCATCATAGCAGACTCGGAAAGAAAGTTTCGTTGTTTAAACTTGTTGGTTTAATAAAAGAAAACATTTTCAATTAATAATTTAAGGTCTGACTGTTTTTATTAGTTTAAAAAAGAAATATTAACTTTAAGTTTGACTTGAGTTGGGTTGTGATTTTTTGAAATGAACTGAAATGAAATGATGTGTTTAAGTAGCCTGGGAAGGAACCAGACGAGCTCATGTTTTATTTGCGAATTAGTCTGACGATGCCAGCCTAGTGTTTAAGCCAAAATAATAAGGGCACAACATGGCTTTTTCCTTTTCGGAGCGGTTTGAAATCTGTGTTGAGCGGAGAGCGTTGAGTGGAGCGGCTATGAGTGGCCGCGAGCAGAGGAGCAGAGAGAACAGAGAGCTCCATGAGCGTGGAACAGAAATTCTAACTGCTCCACTCCGCTCACTCATTACGACGTCCAGATTAGACGCAGAAAGGTTTTGTGTAATGAACAACATCACAAAGGCTGTCTAACTAATCAAATAACAGCTTCAGAATGAAAGGAGAACAGCCAAGGCTATGCTTGCCGGACCCCCTTCCAAGCAGTGTTTAATTGTCACAACAAGGAGGCTCCAGTATCTTACTGACAAAAGAAAGCACATTTGTGTATCATCATAAAATGTACTCTAGCCTATATGACTTTTTGCCCAGTAGACTTATTACCCACATTACTCATTACCCACAGTGTTTTTATCTTGATATAATGACCACATGCTTCTACTTTATATGATCTACATTGGTGTGCGTATATCTTACAGTATTTTTGTAGGATCCTAAAATCTGTCATAGATGCACATTTACTGGTGCCACATTGATGAAACCCTCTTGTTGCTTGATTTTATTGGATGGTTACATGAATCGACGTTCAAACACAGGTAGTGGTGTCAGATCACTTGGGTGTGGCCAACAATTTTTTTGGTAATTTCATAACCAGAGGCAATGTTGCAGCAGTGGCAAACTTGAATCAGGAGTATTGCATTACCAGGTGTGGTAGGCGCTGGTGTCAACCATCACCAATCAAATTAGTTCTTCTCATCCCCTTTAAAAGCAGAGTCTGTCATATCACATTTCTAGAGATATCGGCACCATGTTTTCCATAAGACAATAACTCACACAGTAACAACATGTGTACTTACAGTGAAATATATAGTGCAACTGAACATGTTTTCATAATTTTGCTGGTTGCTTGCAGTTTGTTTTAGTCAAGTAATTGAAATGGTTGGATTCAATTAGTCATATTTGGCGAGGTACACAGTAATGCCACTATTGCCAATACTGTGAGTAAAGCAATAGCCTGTTTAAGCCATTTACATGATTGTATAAACTGACAGCTCACCATAATAATCCCATTTACATGACTGAAGCAGCCTATTTATTTTGATTACCCAAACCACACACACACACACACACACACACACAAACATGTTCCCGTTTCCAGTCACAGCCATGATTCTGCTCTACCACTCTATGTTGTTCAGATCAGCCACAGGCCGTTCTCTGTTGGATAAAGAAATTCAGCACTTCAGAGTCTACTTTTTGGAGGCCCATTGGAAACTGACTGATTTATATATCAGGTTGGTGGACAACTAGTCTCTCAAGCCGGACTATCTCTTCCACAGTCCTCGAATGCTCCACAGTCTCCTGAGTCTGTAATTCAGCCTGTTAAAATTTGAGGAGAGGAAGCTGTCATCTTCCACCGCAAAAAACTCTTTGTAATAGAGTATTCGACCTATCACGACATAGTGTTCACAAAAGTGTATTCCCTTCCGAAACAACTGCGATGGCTAGCTAGCATCAATGATACGCCAACGAAACTGGTGACAGAAGACATCGAAAGACGTAAAAGATGTCTCCATGGTGAGGATGAACCTTGCTTGTCACGGAATGAAGTTCTGAAAGAGTTGAATGGAAAACATTTTTTTGAATTTCCATTTCTGCTCAGCAACTAGCTAGCTAGGCTAGTTAATTTGGTTTAGCTAATTTGGTTTCCAGTAGGAGTTATTTACACATCTGCACAGGGGATACAGAAGTGAGGAAATGACTGGATATCTGCCTTATTTTGCTGCTCATTTTCAGCACTTCTGAAGTACAGACTGTTAGCATTTGGAAGTTGCAAGAGTCAACACGTCTGGCTTGAAAGACTGGGTGGACTGGGTGCACAGTGCCTATTTTACCCAGTTCTGGCTGCATAAGATTTTATGTTGGTACCCACTTTGGATCAAACCTACGAAATTACAAAAACTGAAAAATACACACCACATCCTTCAAATTAGATGCTAACCCACATACCTGGCCTGCCACTTTCAGATGACTATAAGGATTTAATCAACCAACTGGGCAGGCCATACATCCTGCAACAATTACAGTTGTAGATGACAGATGCTGGTAAGAATCAGCTCTCAATGCAGCTCTGTACAGATTAGCAAATGTGTTTAGTGGCTGAAGAAATTATATAAAAGTGAAACAGACAAGCTTAACATACATAAAGGAGCTCGTGATTTTGGAAGGTCTATGTGAGTGAGCCGGAATATAGCGCAGAACATCTGCATCTGTGCTAACAGGTGCTCTGAGGAGGTGAAGGCACAAACGGATTTTGCACCCTGCCATCCAATTTGTAGGGACACTCCCTTCTTGTGCCCTCTGTGCTCATTTTGGCGCAAGCAAGCCAACTGCTAAATTACCAAATGAGGGCAGGTGGGAAAAAAATCCACTTGTGCCCAATGAGATTACCACTTTGCCTCAGCAAAGCCAGTGTATTTCATCTGTGCCAGTGTTAAAATAGATGCCAAAGAAAACAGTAGCAGCTGGACATTATTGGAATCTACAGTGCCACCAATTGTTGTGTACAGTATTTGTAAAGATGATGATGATGGATCATTCACTCAGGAGTAACCTCCCGGAAATTCACAGAGAGGTGTTTTATGTGCTGAACAAAACCTGAGACAGTTCCAGTTCCATATTGTGACAGCCATTGTGATATTTGTAAATTATATAGAAAAAAAGATGTTCATATGATATTTAAAAAGTTTGTGGAGGCTCAGATTCAGACTTGGGTCAACAAAAAAACTAAATCTCCTAATGTCATATAAGGAGAAATCTTTCATCGTCACTCTGTTACTAAACTGAATGTGAATTTTAGGACTGTTAACACCGATTTCAGGACCTGAGGCATGTATTATCTTTTCAGCGAGTGAAGAATACCACATAAATGCAACAGTTTTTTTTTCTTCTCATCAACTAATTTTCAACTTCAAGTTAGATTGGAAAACCCTGCTTCAATCTACTGTTCTCTCAGGATAATCGTATAAACTGTGTTCCCTGAGCCTAATCTAAATCCTTGAATCAGCACAGAATCCGCACTTGTTTAAATGACAGTGGGCACTGTAAGAGAAAATAAACCAGGAGGTGAGGAGTTACATTGCAAACCAATCACCTAATACAGGTGTTATCATGTTTACCCAACAGATTCTGAATACTTAGGCTTTGCGGAGATTGGCACCTGAAGAATATAAATTATTCTGCAACTTTGCTTTGCAGTAAAGTACCAATTATGGAGCAGCTTAAAAATCCATTTTACTGTAGTATTGCCATTTCACTATTCATGAGTTGAATGTTGGCAGCTGTGCCAGGTGAAGTACTCTCCATCCATTTCAACTCTGAATCCAGCCCTCTAACAAGGTAACAAGTCTTTCAGAGGCACCATGATACTAAAGACAGAGGAACATATCAGCAAGCTCAAGATCTGTTGGCCCAGAAACAGGTGCTATGTGAGTGCTGCTATAAGACTACCCAACACTTCCTCCAACCCATATGACTACACAAGTCATTTGTTCCCACCCTCTAATATAACCCACAGAAAATGACATACTGGACCATTTCTTAAAGCTGTAGCGCGCATGCACACAGACAACACTCAAAACGTTCACCATTTGGTTACTTTAAGGCGCCAAAACTACTTGGTTAAGTTTAGGAAAAGGTTAGGGTTAAGGTTACAGTAAGGGCCTTCATTGTCATCATCACAATAATAAACATGCAGACACAAACAAAATGAAAACAAAACATACAGAAATATACTTGCTTCACTGGGGAATCGAACATGGGTGTCCTGTGTGAAAGTCCTTTGTTGGACTCATCCACCATCCCAACCTTGTCCTTATGTGGACTTTGTTGCTCTTTCTACCATGTTGCTTACTGCCGGTTGGATAGCGAAAACGCTCCTGTGGGTTGTTTTATAGTGTAGGAGTAAACAACCTATGGACTTTTTTTTGTTTGTTTGTTTGTTTGTTTGTTTTTTTTGGGGGGGGGGTGCTCTGGACTACCAGCGTGGCAACAAAAACTTGTGTACTTTTTATTAGGCACTAGTACAGTAAGGCCACCTTTAGCCTTTGGAACAATCTGAAATTCTTGAAGATCTGGATTCAGTTAGGTGCTGGAAATGTACAGGGATCTCGGTCCATGCTGAAGCAATCCACCTCATCCCAAAGAGATCTGGAGTGAGTTAAAGTCACTGTCATTTTCCTGAGCCATGTTCGTCCTGCTGGAGATTTGCATTTGACAAAGGATAGACTGGACCTGGTCAGCCAACTCAGTCTCACTCTCGACTCCTCATATACAGCTGCTTGGGCAGGAGGCCTGGGGTCACAGGTTAGATATTGAAATCAGGCTTGGGAATTTAACACTATCAGGTTCAGTCAGTTATCAGGCTTTCTCAGTAAGCAGTATTATGAATCCCATCAGGGTTCTTGGCAAGATATGCTCAAATTGTTAAGGTTAGGGTTATGGCTTCATGAGAGCCTTCCCAGATATGCCCACTTGGTTAAGACTAGGGTTATGAGTGGGTGAGGGCTTATATCAAGACTGTCTTAGCATACTTGTTTGAACCACATATTCAGAAAAATACCTTCCTGATAGAGTCCACATGGTCCGCGGCCCCAAACATCAAAGTTAGACGTCCAAGGCTACTTTCAGCATCTAAACTCTGATGTCTTGGTCAGGAGTCAGAACTGAGACCAGCCTTGTTCAGCAACAACATCTGGGTTCACTGTGGTGAACCATGAGTTCATGCTGTTAACCTGACATCAGCATGTCACAGAAACCAGGATTTGTTGACCCTGGCAGATTTAGTCCATTCACTTCAAGGATGGACCAGTTGTGGTCCTGAGATTCTTTTCCACACATCACTGTTGTGCTGTTCTGCTGTTTGGTGTTTGCTTGTCTTGGATGTTGGAATCTTAGCTTGTCGAGGATGTCTTGGTTTTCTTTGGTAAAACCTAGACCTTGTAATGCTATGTTCTCACGAGGCAGTGGTTTAAATCAGCATCTTGTTCATTCTAATGGTAAGTTGACCTGATACGATCATGTCTATTGGGTGCAGTAGAACCCCCACAAGAATGTACTGTACATTGTTATTCTTTCAACAATGAATAAAAATAATACAGATGAAAACCCTAAGAGGCTAATAGAGGCTGTCGGACTGAGCCTAAATCCTGACAAACAACTACTCCCGCCTGTAGGCTGCTAAATAAAACCATGCATAATGCTTGGTTGCAGCAAGATAAGCTATCAAGGGGAGCAAATAGCAACGACAAACCATTCAAAATTTATTTAACAAGAGTGTGCGCTATAAAGAAAAATCCATGTATTTTCTCAAGATGTAGCATATGCGTCAAATTGTCTGCATCTTCCTCCTCAATTTCACTATCACACTCATTTTCATGGGTCTTTGAAATGAATAGCCATTGTCAGCCTGTGTCACATATGTTGCCATTTTAATTTTAAACTCAAGTTGTGTGAAATTAATTAATTGCATCTATCTATCTATCTATCTATCTATCTATCTATCTATCTATCTATCTATCTATCTATTGTATGTCAATTGGAAGTTTGGATCATTCCTGGCTTGTAGAAAATGTTTCAAGCAAACCCAAATATAATGGATAGTATGACCTCAGAGATATGTTGTTTCTGATGGATATAGTGGGCAGTCTTGGCAGAGGCATGAATTAGAATTGTTATAGGACAAAATAATAATCAATAACTTTTAGTAGTTTTACTTTCCATCGTTGTCAGGGATTCAGTTCCTTATGTACTGTTGAGGAAAAAAATTATCCTGAAAATATATATCTGGTCTTAACTGTTGTTGTAATTACCCATCTTCACGTTGCCCAAGTGTGTTGGCCCTAACACACCCTGTCTCTCCTCCAAAGTCCTTGGAGATTCATGCCGAGGGCACTTCATGACAGACGCGCTCTGCCATGTTGCTCCTGTTTGCATCAGCCTCATGCTTTACCACACTTGTCCCTGAAAAACTGAATTAAGTGAAAACCGTTAGGGGAAAAAAAAAATTATTTGTTTCAGTTGGATATTGCCTCATATCAAAGGCCAGCACGTATGTCTGGAGAAGTGCTGTATGCAGCAGCCAGGCAAGTGGGTGGAGGCAGATAAATGGTTTGAACAGACATGAAACGGTAGGACAGTATATACTGTTTGCCAAGTTATTTGACTTTGACTTTTTTACCATTGCAAATCACACAACCACTATTTTAGTCTTTAAGATTTCCAAAGTGACATATCCTGCTTTTGAAAATATTTTTTTTAAATGTTGATCAACTCAATTTACTGTGAGTGTAAAATACAATAGGTTAATGATTGTATTAACAATGTTTAAGGAGGCAAAGGTAAGGAGAGCAAGAGTCAAAACAACAGTGAATATGTTAAAATTTCCTATGAATATTCATGCATTGACATTAGGAGAGAAATACAAAAAAATGACACCTAAACAAAACATAAGCACTCACAAAAATCACAATATATAATATTACTATTTTAAGGTCTTTATGTAAAAACATCAGCATTCTGGGCTGGCACTTTATTTCCCAAAATGATTTTGTACTTAGAATGGAAAACTCTCTCATCTAAGCCCATGCCGGTTTGAATGTATGCAAACCCAGAAAACAATGCGTTTCCAGAGACAGCTGAGCATAGCAATTTTAAATGCAGCAAATTCAAGAGCTGGTCCGCCGTCCTTGAATCAAAAATATCCTCTTCAAAACTCATGCATAACAACGAGGTTATTATGATTCATGTCTTATCCATCAAGGTAGTGTGAATACACATAATCCTTTTAATCCCCACAGTAGGCCTGAACACCTTGGGAAGGGATGTTGTTTTGAATAATAGAAATGTTTGGATGACAAAACACTTGAAGATGTAGGTTAAAACCTTATTCCAAATATGAATGCATGCACTCTAAAATATCTAGTGAAGTCAAACTTGCAGATCAAACAACGGTATGTAATATGTATAAGCAATACAGAAATTCTAGATGTTTGGTTTCCTGCAAATTCAAAATGGCCACGAGGGAAATAAGGTCAAGAAAACATTCCACACACCATTAAACCATCAGCAGCCTGTACTGCTGACACCAGACAGGACAGGTCTATGGATTCATGCTGTTGACCTGCCATTAGCATGTCACAACATAAAGCAGGATACATGTTGCCAATCTGCCAGTAGTTGTCAGCATGTCACAACCAGGATTCCTTGGACCAGCCAATGGTTTTCTACCCCTCAGATGCCCGGTTGATCGTGTTCTCACTGTAGCTTCGTCTTCTTGTTGTCAGCCAACAGGAGTAGAAGTCAGTATGCTCTTCTGCTGCTTTAATCCATTTGCTTCAAGGTTGGACCACTTGTGGTTCTGAGATGCTCTTCACTGTTGCACTGAGCCACTCTTTGCCGTTGGCTTGAACCAGTCTTGCCATTTTCCTTTGACCTTTCTCATCAACTATTCGTTTTGGCTTGCCTGGATTATGGCATCTTTCTGGCAGCATCCAGAATCCCGTCATGCCACCTTCAAAGTGGTACAAATCAAATCTTGCCTGTGATCATGTTTTGTCAAATGGCAACTCAACATCTGTATCCAGTCTGTTGAGCTTTATTTATTTCAGTTGTTTGTATGAATTCAGAGGTGCGCCAAGGTTAATAAAGAGGACATTGAGTGCACAAGCCATAGACAAGACTGGGTGATTTTGCATTCATGCAAAATTGTATAGCATAGTGTTCCAATGAAGCGCATTCTTTGCCCTCCAACCAGACGTTCCTGCAATTTATTAGTTGGCTAAATAAAATAGTACAGAAAGTCAATAGGCTTTGCAGAAATTAGTCTGTAAAGCCTAATTGTTAGATTAGTCAGCATAGTAGCTTGAGGGCAGAAAAGCATTAGGACTTTTGCAAAATATTAAAAAATAAAAAATCCTTTTTAACAAAGTGTGAGAGCCTTAAAGAAAGCCTTTTAAAAAGGCAGTGAATTAACATCCTCGTAAAACTTAGGTCCCAGGTCGCACAGCTCCCACGTGTGATACAGAGCTGTATTCAAGGCCAAGCCCAATGTTAAGAGGAATCCAGGCCACATATGCTGTCATCCTATTATCCTTTCACCTTGTTAACAGCCGTTGGAAAGAAACCATTAATGCTGCCAGGGACACAAGGCCAAATATTAGACTGTGTCCTCGGCCTTGACCTGAACACAAGGCTGTTATAAAGGATTGATTTGGTGTGTGTGTGTGTGTGTGTTTGTGTGTGTGTGTGCATGCTTACTTTGTTCACTCAAGTCTTGTTATATCTCATTCTTGATTACATATGCACGTTGCATGTGTGTGTGTGTGTGTGTGTGTGTGTGTGTGTGTGTGTGTCCTTGCTCTGCTGATTGCTGCAACAAGAGATGAAGGGCTCCGCTGCTCTCCGCCACCTTCATGTTCCAGCAGATGATTGGAATGTGGCTGAGTGCTTATACAGCCACTCAATGTACACTGCATACGTGTTCAAATGCAGTGAAGTGCTGAACACTCTGGCCCTGATGCTCACATGCCAGGGCAATGACTGTTGACTGGTGCTTTGCGAACACTGACTGACGCTAAGATGTATGCGGCAATCCAGAGCACACAGTAACATGAAAGAGCAGACTCCTCCATTCCTACATTTCAGAGTTGATTCGCTGGCATGTCTTTCAGAAAGTTAAAGTGCCGTCGACTTGAATCCCTGACCCACCATTTTCTAGGATTTAAATGCAAACATTTCAGTCACACAGATTTTTGTCACGTTCAACACCATGTGAAGATCTGCTTATTTCATCTCTGAGATTAACCCCTATTTTTCTGGTTTTAAAATGATTTATGAAATGAATGATAAAATGATAAAATGAATGATAAAATGATATTCACGACTTACCCATACTGAGACAAGATGTTCGATAACATTTTCACCTCTGTACATCCACTGGTTCGGTTCCTATGGGTAGCATTTCATGTTAGCTTAGCATAAAAACTTGAAGTCTACAGGAGTCATTAGCCTAGCTCCATCAAAGTGAAAAAATAAACCTTACAGCAACTCCGAAGCTGTCTTAATTACACAATGTATCGTGTGTGTTTGAAATACATCTTCACAATTTTTTCAAAACTGAGTTGTTTCAGGAGAAGTTAAATGGTAGGAATTATAACTGCGGAACACATGTAACCTTCCATCTATGTTCAGCAGTTATGCTAACTTCTCCTCAAAGGACTAATTTTTTAAAATAATTTAATGATTTTTAAAAAAGGATTTATGATTATAATTTATTTTGTTTCAAGTCTTTATGCTAAGCTAACACGACATGCTATCCATTGGAACTTAACCAGTGGATGTACTGAGGTGAAAATGGTATTGAACATCTTGTCTCGGTCTGGGTAAGTCGCAAAAAGGGTATTTTGCCCAAAACTTTGAGTATTCCTTTAACAAACGGAGGAGTCTGAATAATCACAGAAGTGGACAAGCGGTCTTACAGATGAAATTTAGAAGCATCAATAATTAAGTGTATGCTAACAGGGTGTATAAATGAGCTCATTCTCAGGAAAAACTTCATAGTCAATCAAGTAGTCAGATTAAGTTGAAAGTCATACATTAAATATACATCAGTCACTGTACACAAATGTAATCACAGCAGTTAGGAAAATGGAGTTATATCCATAAAGTGATCCTGATTTTGAATTTTATTATACTGGATGTGCACATTTCAACATTTCAACCTTTTTCTTAACTCAAGGTCTGAGGCAGCAGCTCTGTCACCATGAGACACAGCCATTGTACAAGCACTGTTTTTTATTTTATTTTATTTTATTTTTTTAACTGCGGGCTTACTGTCTTGCTGTTGCCATGTTGCTCCAAGGAATTGCTTTAGAAAATTCAAATTTTGTTCTTTTGCCAGCAGTCAAGACTCCTACAAATGCAGACGCTCCACTTTTTCACTACCAGTACAGATTCTTGAGAAACTCAGAATATTGGTTCAATCAGTTACTTATATTGAAAACACAGACAGACAGTTTGTTAGATTGGGGTCACTGCACAAAAAATATTACCATATAATGTATTTAATCTGTATTCAAGACATTTTTTCTCCATCAGTGTGCTCTATCATATTGCATTTTCTGGTAGATGATCAAGTAAGTCTGTTTTGAATTCTAGGATATTAAACAGAGCTCTTGCTATGGGACTTCAGTATTGGAGACATTTAGTGAAACTGATACTGTGACTTAGCCAAGTACTGTATCCTATATAATGTAGTGCTGCAATATTACCAATACATGATAAATATATGTTCAGGAATTTCTAAAATGGATACAGTTATGTTTATCATGGTGTTTGTTAGGTCACAGAGTTAGGGTTAGATCAGATTAGTGTTAAGCCTGGCCATAAGAATATTTTTCTGGAACCAAGTGTTCAAAATATTTATTTGGCTTACCATCCAACAGTGCAACAGACAGCCAATCATGAGGCTGTTTGATGCAGAGCCACTGGTTTGCTTGGATTTGATTGGCTACTCTACTCTACTTTGTGATGAAAGAGTGTAGAGTGGCCAAAAGGGACACAGTCTTAGAACAGAGCAAGACCAAAGGTTGGACATAACTGAGGTATTCAAATGTTGTCATCTCAAAAAGGTAACCGGCCAATGCAGTGGGCACCTCATTGATTTATCCCTGCCATGTGGTGCTTGGGGTAATATCAAACCATGATGGAAGCTTCAGTTAGTTTCAAACTGAAGTTACAACAGGACATCCTAGACATCCATCAAAGTTGAAAAAGTTTTTGGAGTTCAGTCAGGCTCAAAATCTGAGGTGGCTGTGTGTTTCAAAGTCTCGAACAGTTAGGCAGTGAACACACTGAGACTCCAACATCAGGTTAATATTTAATCAGTATATGCATACAGGTTCACAAGTAGGTCTGTGTATTGGCAAGAATCTGGTGATATAATACATATGATACAGGTGTTATGATTCAATATATTGCGATATATTACAATATGGTAAGCAAGGTGAAATATTGCAATTTTTTAAAAATCTAATTTAGAAAAACTGCCATATTATAAAGAACACACCACCATATGCATAAAATCTGAGTAAAAAAGTTTAAAAAGTTTACTTTCGATATGCAATCAGAACAGTGCAATCTCCCTTTGTATTTATCACAGTCCCTGTAACATCCAACATCACAGCACTGCTTTTGTATATACATATATATATAGATAGATAGATAGATAGATAGATAGATAGATTTACGGACATTACATGTCTATTAATGAAAAATAGTGTTTTTGAGAATTGATACAGTATCACAAAACATAATATCGGGTTAGTCAGGTGCTTTCTGAGACAGACAACTCCCACTTGGCACAGAAACATTATCAAACTTGGCTTTCAAGCATAAGGTCGTTTTTGATAATGACAAATGTTGCATTCTTCCCTCTCCTGACAGCTCAGTTCAGTTTGCATGATTGATGGGTAAAGGACACCAAGGATAACAAAATAATGCATGATAATTAATCCAGCAAATGTACTGTATTTATTTCAAAGTCAACTGCCCTGCCATATATCATAGGTTTGTTATGTAGTATAACTTATCAAGTCAAGTTTTATTTATAAAGCACATTTATAACAACAGATATTGACCAAAGTGCTTTACAGAAAAATCAAAAGTTAAAACAAAGCAAAGAAAAAAAAAAGAGAAAAAGATACAATGTTACCTATAATCAAGCTCAAGCTTACCTATAAAAACGTTAAAACAAACAAATGCAACATAAACTTATGGTAGCAGATATCAATTTATGGCAACAAGAACAATGTAAAATAGATGCAGAACCAAGAAGCAAGGTCCCCCATTTGTGTTGTCATTTACATTGATTTACATACAAAAGCAGGATTATGGGAGCTTTGTCATATTTATGCGTGTCCTCCATTAGCTATAGATGTCATATCCCAGAAGGACAGATGTTATGTTATATGTGAGGAAGGAGACACAGGGAATAAAATGAATTTTATGTTTGTTTGTTTTTTTGCTAAATTTGTTTTGTAAAGAGAGAGAACTTGGTCTGTCGGATCTGATGGAGATCCATTGAGCATGGGGGTAATTTACAGTTACACTTTTCCGATTACCTAAAAATGTCCCCACCACTAATTTGATATTAATTTCGTTTGAATAAAATATAAATTGCATTCCTCTACAAAGGGGTTAACTTCTCATGGTACCACACAGAGTTGACAGAGAGTTTCTATTGGTGTTCGTTCGCTTTCTTCCCGCCTCCTTCACATGCAGCGCTGTGATTGGTGGAGTGCAGTTTTTAAAAACAGCGCAGTGCGATCAGACCAGAGAAAGACGGTACCGTAGAACACAAGACCATCCAGGCTGTTGTGTGATTTTCCCTCTGTGATCCTAACATTATGGTACCAGTATCAAATTAACATGTTGTTCGGTGATATGAAAGGTCTTGCTAAGAGTATGGTTACATCTATCAGAAAATTACATTTGCCAATAAGCACATGATTGGTGAGTTAACTTATTATCTAGTGTTGTATTGCAAATCTGAAGTTCCCTACATTGTCCTAACTGGTATAGAAAATCAGGAGTTTCATTCATTTTCATTTAGCTTTATTGTTAATACAGACATCAGAGAAGGAGAGT
>OMKZ01043166.1:0-12350 GCA_900302535.1 Neoniphon sammara
TTTTTGAATTGAATCAGCACCCAAGTATCATGATAGTATATTGATAAGCAGGAACACCTAAATGTAGCAGTTTACTTCAAAAAGTATAATTTTTGTATTCTATTGTACATGTATATTTTATTTACCACTTTATGCAGTATAGAAATGATGCTGCTGAAATAAAACTCAACAAGACTGACTGACATGTGATGTGCGTTGTTTTTAGAAATATGGCTTATGATATACAGTCTCTAGAAGTGTATGATTCAACTTTTTCCCATGGTCTAGTGTCAGAAAAGCCAACAAAAATCGCAACAAATCATAATATTGAATTGCAATATGTGTAGAATCGCAAGACTTAAGAATCGCAATACATATCGCATTGGCACCCAAGTATCTTGATAATATTAAATCAGGAGATAAGCATTATCATCCCAGTCCTACTATCTATACTTAGTGTGGACCCCAAATCACTTCAGTACAACTTTCTTATTCTTCATATTTTGGCTTGGGTGAGTACTCATTCCTGACTGGCTGGTAAGGGTCTGTTATACATGTTACCATGCACCTCCAGCCGTCCTGCCAACATTGCGTCGGTATGTACTCATCATAACATTGTGGAATACACTTACGATAAGATAAGATGTTCCTTTATTAGTCCCACAGTGGGGAAATTTACAATTCCCTTGGGGTTCTCAAACTGAAATAACAAAGCCAGTCTCTAGTCCTGCCAGGGACCTAACAGCAATATTGAAAACATATTGTCATGCCTGTGATGTGGGGACCCAGTACAAGTAGTGCTACTCACTTCTATAAATCAGATCTGTATCTATTAACCAACATACAGCCCAAATTTGTTTATGTCTGTGCCATTAGAGTGACTCAAAAGCCTGTGTCCTGGAAAGAGCCACACTACTCTCTCTACTCCACTGACTCTGAAGACCAGGTAATAGACTGAGCACATTTATAGCTAGTAGAAAAGACATGAGAGGAATGAATTGTTTCTGCATATTGATCACCTTTTCCACCTGACTATATTTTCCATCATTTTGAATTTTATCCAGAACAGTTTTTATGCTGCTCCTCCTAGGAATTTCATCCGATTTGCACAAAATTTGGTGTAGAGCATGGATACTGGAAGGAATACTCCAAAGTTTTGAGCAAAATACCCTTTTTCCGACGTACCCGGACTGAGACAAGATGTTGGATACCATTTTTACCTCTGTACATCAACTGGTCCAGTTCCTATGGGTAGCATTTCATGTTAGCTTAGCAGAAAGACTTGACAAAATTGGCTGTAACTCATTGTTCATCAAATCATCTCAAAATTATAGAGCGTATAGAGGAATATTCATTGAATGCACCCACCAAAGTGCTTCAAGTTCAACCGCTGGGGTGTGCCACCAAAGTTACATCTCGTAATTGACGGTGTGGATTTGTATGAAATTTGGTTTACATGCTCCAGGAACATGTCCAAGTCAACACGCAAAATTTAGTCTTGATTGATCAAAGTGGGTGTGGCTTATTGCAAATTCACCAGATTTTCCAATGATGTTGCACTTAAAACTTCAAAAGATTGTAAAAACAAACAAAAAACAGCTGTATGTCCTAGAGAGTTTAAATTTTCTCAACAAATCGGCCCATATGCGATGGAACTTACCCTTACTGCAACTTGTAGTCACACAGAGTGTGAGTGTATGAAACTATGAAGGGTTAAAATGTCAAAAATTGAGGCCACAGTAATAATAAATGTGTTTCATGTTTCAAGAGTGGAGGTTCACTTTATTTCATATTTTAAATGCATTGGTTTACTATATATTTAGTCATATGTGGGTTTCATTCTCAATTCATGGAGGAAGGGTGTCCTATCAATCTATTGAGAAATAGAATTATTTCTATTTATTTATTTATGTATTGTTATTATTTTTATTTAATTATTATTACAATTAGTCATAACCTGTCAAAATTTCTAGAATGAAGTTATGACCGGCGTTCACTGCTGTCTACTCTCCTACCAGGTCACTACTATCCATAATGGGTTGGATCGCTGTGCTGCCTTGCTCAGTGGTATACTTCAGGCAGAGAAGGCAGGTAAGCTTGATTTCCTGGAAAGGTAGACTGGCCTAGAAGCATCAGTTTGTTACTGGCTAGCTCCCATCTAGGCCATTTGGTATCTCTCATTCAAACCACTCTGCTGGACTTATCTGAGGACACAAAATTTTATTCTGTTTAATTTGGTGTGTGGTGTGTATGTGTATGAAACCAGAAGCCAAGCCAAGCCTTGCCAGAGCAGTGAAGGGTAGAGCAGCCAAACCAAAAACATCCAGTTCAGTGGGGAAGAAGACCACCAAGAAACCAGTTACAAAGAAAGGTGGGACCACTGTGTGTGAGTGTGTGTATGTGTATAAATATATAGATATAGATATATAGGTATACATAGATATATAGATATATGCCTAACGTTGCTGTGTCTCAACTTTGATTTCTAGCTCTAGTCCAGAAGAGTATTTTGGCTTCTCAGTCTCACTCAGGTCTGAAAGCCAGCCCTCAGTCCAGTCCACCGTTTCCAGTCACTGTCCATCATGAAGCAGTTAGTCCAGCTCTCAGAAAATCAGTCCAACCCACTGCAGCCGCTGGTTGTCCAGCCAGGCGACATGCTAGTCTATCCCATCCGCCATCAAGGTGAGCTCACTTTCTTTTCCTACCTCAAATGGCAATCTTAAAAGGATGCCTTACATTTTGAATTTTAAAGGAATACTTCAACATTTTGGGCAAAATACCCTTTTTCCACCGTACCCAGGCTGAGACAAGATGTTCGATACTATATCTTATACTACTATAAGTCTATGGGAGTCACCAGCCTATCTGAACACAGTGGTTATAGTTCCTACCATCTAACTTCTAAAACAACTTGTTAAAAAAAAAATCCATTCCATGTATTCCAAATACACGATACATTGTGTAAATAAGACAGCTTTGGAGTTGCTGTAAGGTTTATTTCCTCACTTTGGCAGAGCTAGGCTAATGACTCCCATAGACTTTAAGTCTTTATGCTAAGCTAATATGAAATGCTACCCATCGGAGCCGAAACAATGGGCGTACAGAGGTGAAATGGTACTCTGAGTAAGTCAGCAAAAGGGTATTTTGCCCAAATTGTTGGAGTATTCCTTTAAACTGTTATTCACCTGTCAAAACATCAGGATAAAGTTTCTTGATTATCACTTCAAAAAATATTAGCGTGGTCTCAGCAATGTTGCCAAAAATGTTAAACCATTGTTGGGTGTGCAGTGAAGAAAAACATGTCATGGTATCCCTTTTGATTTTATGTGACTGTGTCTTAAAACGTACCTGGCCAAGACCAGTCTGAAAGAATTTAACTAAAGTATGTATAACATCTTCTAGAGCAAACCCTCAGCCCAACCCATCTGACCCTGGGACAGATGTTCACTTCAACAGTCGACTCACTACCTCCACACCAACTCTGATCCCTGAGAAACCGGTTTCATCCGGAACTGAGCATCCAGCTAACACCAGAGCTCTACGCCAGGGGCAGGCTTCCTCAGAAGCACCAGGCGAACCCCAGCCTGAGAATGGGGCCTCAAGGGCTTTGACATCAGCCACGGGAGCTTCAGCTCCTCGTCAACCCCAAGGGACACCAACACTGCCTGCTTCTGGGGGCTCTGGAATGAGCTCTTGTTCTTGTTCTGTTCACCTCTGTGAGCTCCGCCCATCTTGGTCAAAACCTCAAAAGCTGCGGCATTCTCATATATCAAATTCACAAAGCCAAAACCTGTCCCAGGATGTCGTACCTCCCCCTCAGCCCCAGGCCTCCATCCCTTCCCCTCAGCCCCAGGCCTCCATCCCTCTTTCTCGGTGCCAGGCTTCCATCCCAGACTCCCCGGCCCAGACCTCCATCCCTCTTTCTTTATCCCAGTCACAACCTCTTTACCAAATCCAGACCTTGGCCGCTCCCCTTTCCCTTTCTCACTCCCAGCTACAATCAAGTCAAAGTCAGCTGGTTGGCCAGCAGCCCAGTTCTTCCCAGTTTCTCTCCATCCTATCTTCAGAGCCCTTGTCTGGGGAACAGTGTGGCCACCAAGGGGCTTCCAGTGGAGGACAGGAGGAGGAGGAGCGTGTGCCTGTAAGAGACACCAATCCCCTGAGCATATCTGATGAACATTCACACATAAGAGATACAGACTCACACACACAGACCTGTACCATGGAGACACCAGCACCTTCCAACCTTGGACAGCAGGATACACTCCATCAGTCCATAGACACACTTCATGCACACAGTGCGCCGAGTACTAGTTGGG
This sequence comes from Neoniphon sammara, assembly GCA_900302535.1. Classification (NCBI taxonomy): domain Eukaryota; kingdom Metazoa; phylum Chordata; class Actinopteri; order Holocentriformes; family Holocentridae; genus Neoniphon; species Neoniphon sammara. Next base: position 4,299 of record OMKZ01043166.1, read on the forward strand.
GCGCCTGCACTGCAGAGATGGAGGTGAAAGTGAAGGAGGTGCAGTATCTGCTAAGAGAACTGAAGACTCGGATTACCGGGCAAGGTCAGCTGTCTGTTTATCTGCTGTTGAGTTGTCAATCAATATGTATGTATGTCTTGGTATCCAAAATGAACTTGCCTCGTGTTGTCTCATCTTGTTGGTACTGGTGAGCATGCAGATGGAGACCTCCTGGGAATTATCAACTGTTGCATGACGTTGCCAGGTCATTAAAAAGTCTTAAAGGAACAGTTTACTTAAAGGAATACTCCAACGTTTTGGGCATACCGTTTTTCTGACTTACCATTTAACATAACATAACATGACTTAACATACCACCATGAGACAAGATGTTCAATACCATTTTCACCTCTGTACGTCCACTGGTTCGGTTCCTATTGGTAGCATTTCGTGTTAGCTTAGCAGAAGGACTTGAAGTCATTAGCCTAGCTCCGTCAAAGTGAAAAAATAAACATTACAGCAACCCCAAAGCTGTCTTATTTACACAGTGTATCATGTGAAAATGGTATCGAACATCTTATCTCCGTCTGAATAAGTCAGAAAAAGGGTATTTTACCCAAAGCGTTTCCTATTCCTTTAAGATACAAAACAGATGTTTTCCCACTTAGACCTAGCGCAAACTAGCTCAAATCATCAAAAAATCATCAAAAATTAATGTGTGGTAAGTTGGTTGATAGGTTGGCCACTGAGAAGAAGAGAAGCCCATGGGACGTATTCTTACTTTTAGCTAACTACTAATTTTGCCTTGGTCTATGCAGATGGGGTAGCAGAGAGGTTGCTAAATGATCTGGAGCAGACAGTGTCCTTGCTGCCACTGAAGGCTGATAGTTCGAACATCCAAGCTGAGATAGCACTGATATTACAGCCGCTATACAGCCAGAACACTCAGCTGCGCAGGTAACACGTTTGTGTTTGTGTGTGCTCACGTGATAGATAGAGAGATCATGTGTTAGTACTGTTGTGTTATGTGTGTACGCTTAACAGACAGGTAACATAATGGATTTTTTATGTAGAAGTCCCGCTTTTCTATCAGCCTAAATCACAAAGTGAGACTGCAAAACCAAAGAATGTCTCCATAGATTCCCTCCGTTTGCCCATATTAAATTCTAATGTCTGTATGGTCATTGATGGGAATTCTTCAGACAGGAAGTGATTCAAAACTTCATAATCTTAGTTTTTTCCTGTTTCCATTAATACACATGAAATGCCTTAATTCACCGATGAAAACAAGGGGAGCCTATGACTTTCCAGAAGATCGAGCAAACCTGCAGTAGAATGAAAAGCAGACATTTTTTTTTTATAACCTCAACATGATCCCTAGTGCTCAAATAATGTGTGTGTGTGTGTGTGTGTGGTCCCAGGCGTTTGAGGATCCTGAACCAGCAGTTAAAGGAGAGGGAGAAAGCAGAGAGAGAGGGCATGGGAAGACAGAGTAACTCAGAAGGTAACGCCTGTATATCTTCTGATCCTTTTGTAATTATTATCTTTGCCAGGAGATAATGTGTTTGGTCGGGTGTGTCTGTCTGTCTCTTTATTTGTCTGTCCGCGGCTAATCTCACAAACTGGGCCTATCAGCCTAAAATGTTTTGTGCACAGTTATGACTGTATGATGTTGAACCTCTTGTAGTTGCAGTGATTCAAAAACTTTGAAAAAGGTTTGTTCTCGCTACTTCCACTCCCTCACTCCATTCATTGTCCAGCTCGCTCGACCATCGCTGCTCTGGGCCTGTCAGCCTAATAGTTTATTTATTTATTTATTTATTAGGGTATCTCCCTGCCTTCTGCCTAATGCATGTCGGGACAGGTTCCAGCAATCTCCACCCTAAATTGAAATAAATGGATGGTGAAAATGAATCAATGAAATCAATCAGTTATAGCAACACCACCATCCCATGAAAAATGCCTAATTGGTTGGTTGAAATTCTGCACACACAATATTACATATGCATTGATTTATTTAAAGTCAGACAATGTTTCAGTTAATAAAAATGACCTTTCTTGGGACATGTTACACATGTGTAGGTACTGTGTGTGCAGGAATGTAATTTATTTTGGATCTGGATCTAAAAGGGCATTGATTCCCTGGACCACAGAGGAGTGGTGTGCACATTAACCCTCTATGCATGTTGACATCTTTCCCCAGTGTTGGCTCTGCAGGCAGAGCTCAGCGCCGCCCAGACGCAGGTCCGGGAGCTCCAGGATGACATCACAGAGCTACAACAAGCCCTGCAGGACACGCAGAGCCAGCTGAGAGACAGAGAGGCAGAGAACGTGCTCGTCAGGACAGGTTCAAATCGCAGCACACTTTCTGTTTCTCTTCTGTACTGTGGGTAGAGCGACACTGCCAGGGCTCTAGAGGTTCACTCTCAGCTGACCTTGTTTGACCTGTTTGCTTTGGATTGTAGAATGAGAGCTGAACACACAGATACATGCATCTATGTGGCTGTGTGCAAACTATAAGCGTGCATGTGTGTCTTTTTGCAGATTTGGAGACCACTAGCAGGAGGTTGGCAGAGAGTGAGAGAGAGAGGAGTGAAGTGGCCTTGCTCGCCCGGCAGAGGCTGGAGGAGATACAAAGCCTCAACAGGTGGGACAAATTCCGGGGCCTCAACAGGCCCCGGAATTTGTTGAATGGCTTCACAGCAGGATGCCACGGCCTCCTCAATTATCAGTGGAAGAATAAAAAGTAGGGGTGTCCTAATGAAGATTTTTCGTGGTCGACTAAGATTCATCAAGCAAAGCCCATAGTCCATCAAATGTCTTTATTTATTTATTTATTATATATCATTGTTTTCGTGAATGCGATATCTCAGGAACATCTGGAGGGAATTTCTTCAGACTTGGCACAAATGTCCACTTGGACTCAAGGATGAACTGATTCGATTTTGGTGGTCAAAGGTCGCTGTGACCTCATGTTCGTCTCGTTGTGAATGCGATATCTCCGGAACATATTATATCAAGCTGGACAACATCAAAAGGAATACTTTTCCAAATACACTTGACCATGGAGGTTTTCTTACCACTGTAGTTGAGAAAACACAGAGGCATACAACTAGGGCTGGGTAATATATCGATATTATATTGATATCATGATTTAAGACTAGATATTGTCTGGGATTTTGAATATTGTAATATCATGATATGACATAAGTGCTGTCTCTTCCTGGTTTTAAAGGCTGCATTATAGTAAAGGGATGCAGTTTTCTGAACTTAATAGACTGTTCTAGCTGTTGTATTATTTTACCTCTACCTGCTCAGTCAGCATATCCACATTATTAATGATTGTTTATCAAAAAACTCATTGTGTAAATATTTTCTGGAAGCACCAAAAGTCATCCCTATAATATCAATACAATATCACTATCGAGGTATTTGATCAAAAATATTGTGATAGTTGATTTTGTCCATATCTCGGCCAGCCCTACATGCAACCATGTGGCAGTATTTCTAGTTTTAACAGGGTATTTTTATTCTTAAAGAGTAACTAAACCCCAAATCTAGAGTACAACAGGGAGTGACATCACCTGCCACTAAAGACCAGGCGCCCTGCTTTCTGTATGAACTGAGCAAAATTGCAGGATTCATACACTAGTTGCAGGACAGAGTGAGGGGTCAGAAATAGTCTTTTATAGGTGATTTCAAATTGTAACTAGTGTTTGTTTTTACTGTTTTTATTTTAGGGAATATAATCTGATTTTGACACTCTATCAAAGACCTTGCTGGCGGTGTTGTGGCTCGGGGCTAGAATCTGGTTTCTGTTTATTAGAAGAATTGGTTAAGACTGACTTTTGTTTCTGGGCTCTCCCCCTGGGTGACCCTGGGAGCAATAGTTCCTCTTGTGACTAGAAAATTGATTGAGCGGATTATTCTGTCAGTTGCCTTTTTTTAGGCTTTTGACTCCCTCCCTCCTTCTCTCTCTTTCTTCCCATCAGGATTCTCCAGTCTCGTGTTTCATCAGATTCTCCAAAAGTCACCGAAAGTCGGGCAACAGGCCTTCCTCTGACGAAGCAACTTCTCGACCAGTATCAGCACGGGCAGGATCCCTCAGAACCTGCCCCAGATGCTGTCAGCCAGTATCTGATCTCGTTGGGTCAGAGCGGGCGGGTCCTTGCCTGTCACTCGGACTCGCAGCTGGAACCCGCAGCGAATGCTGGTGAGGTTGATGGAAGGAGTGTTTGTGTGTCGGAGCAGGAGGAGGGCGTACATGCTAAGGGAGAGGGAGGAAAATTGACCTCTGCCCCACAGGAAATGGTGTCACTGTATCCTCCTATGAGGTCTGAGCATGAAGGCGAGCTTCCAGTGACCCGTTGCCAAAGCTTACGCGATGTCTTTAGGCTCCCCCGCCAATCAAACTCTCATGTCGCCCCTCACCTCAACCGATCACATGGGGTGGGCTCAGGCGTAGCCCAGTCATCTGGAAGACAGCTGGGGAAGGGGCGGCAGTTATCATTTGACTCCTCTCTCTCTCACTGCGAAGTGGGATCTGTGTTGTCTGATTGGAGCATCGGATCAGGGTCAACCTTTGACACCAGGGACGAGGAGGCGTTTAGGGACGGCTTGGCAGCGCTGGACGCCAGCATCGCAAGCCTGCAGAGGACTATAAAAATGGACTTGGGGAGGTGACATACACATGCATCTACAATAACTTATTAAGCCTCAAAATTTATGTCACTCTTAACACAAATCTTTTTTCCTTTTTTATTGAAGCGTGCCTCATCTAGCTTAGTAGTGGCTCTGCTGCACTGTACGTCTCTCACTCTCTCTCACACACACACCATTTAAGGACTGAGCTGGTTTTTACTCATCTTTTTCATCAAAGCTCTTTATAAATTTTGTATTTGTGTTATAGTGTGTGGCCTCTGGCATAGGTTGCATTTAGCCATTTTAATGATTTTAATGAATCATATTTAAGCCTGCAAGGTTGTAAATAAATGACTTTTTTTTTGCTTGATTGCCTTTGTTTTGTTTGTGTTTTGTTCATTGGTGTTGTGTTGTCGACCAAGGATGACACTGATTTTAGATGGAAATATGGAAGTACCTATGCCTATCTTAGTTTGCAAGAGCAACATTTTTAAATGGGACTGAATTAGGTTATGTTAGCCTTGACTTGTGAGCACATTCTGTTCACAAAGCACACTCTCTACAAAGCATATTCTGTCAGATGCTTTGGTCAGGAAGCATTAGTGTTACTTTCTGTTAGAAAAGTGCTGTCTGACAGAAAGCAACAAGGCTGATTTTACATGAGCTGTACACTGAATGTAAATCACTGACCCTTTGTCATGATGACTACAGGACAGGTGCCCAAGAGGTGACAATGCAAAACCTATTCCAGAACAATGGCATACTCATAGGGCGCTATAGACCTTTTTCACAGCAGCCATTTTGACATGAAATAGCAGGCAAACAGGTGTTACTAATCACATTAAGCTTCTATTCTGAGGTACAGAACCTTAATGTGATTAGCAATACGTGTTTGCTGACTATTTCATGTCAAAATGGCTGCTGTGAAAAAGGTCTATTTTGTGTATGACCACATGTCTGACGGCATAAAGTATGTCATAACATTTGTGGAGCATTTCTCATGTGGAAGTATTCCATAAACGAGTATTTTAGGAACGCACACAAAGAGGAAGTTTCTAAGGATAAAATGAATCTTTAATCCTGAGAAACGTATTAAAATCCTATCTGGTCTAGCTAATGAATGTTAAAACAGCTTGCCATTACCCACTCAGTGTTTAATGTACTGTGTATCATCCTTGCGTAGCTGTCTTCAAACGGCTGAATGCTGCAGTGAACCGTTGACATTGCTTCAGTGTTGAATAACCTGCTCTCCTGCTGCAGTGTTGGGAAGTCAACATGCCGTACGTTTTTTCATTGAGTTCCAATCCATCCATTTTCTTTAACTGCTTATATATAGTCACAATCTCAGGGAGAATAGAGGCTATCTCAGCATGCACTGAGTGGGCAGGGACGGACCAGCCCACAGGGGCAACACAGATGGATACAGACAATCTTACTCATATTTACACCTACAAGCAAGTCTATCTGTTCCACATGGCTTGCATGTTTGTCTACATGAATGAGACTTCATTGGTGTAATTAAATGGGAAAGGGAAGTATTAAGTATTTTCTGGGCAAAGACAAACCCAAGTTTGGTTAATACATGACAGATTTTAATCAGTAAAGATGTTGCTTTTGAAAATTCATTCTCAAAAGTGTTTTGAATTGAAAAAAGAAACTGGACTTTGCTTTGAAGAATCATTTATTCTTATCTTATTCTTATCTTGATCTTAAGAGAAAACAAAACACGTGGAATATCACATTTTTAAGTTTTGACTAGGGTAAACATCCCTAAACCATTAAGTGAAGTGAAAAGTAAAGCCAAAGAGATTCGAAAACAAATAAAAGCTTTGCAGAATACCGTGACAAGTGTTCAACTTGGATGAAACTGACTCGTTTTACTCAGGAACCCCCAAATTCTGAGTTGAATGCACAATATTAATTTCATCATCAAGCCTACAATGAATGATTCTCTTTTCCCTTCAAACAAAAATAGTGCACATACAACAAGTGTAACATCAAAAAATTAAAATCAAGTTAGTGCTGTGTGAGTGTGCTGCTGCTTTACTCCCAATCTTCATCATCAGCTCCAGTCTGAGCGGCCGGCTGGCTCGTCGCAGAGTTCCGCTCTTGGAAAGCTCCTCCCTGAGGACAGAGGGCAGCATGAAGATAAGCAAGCAGCCAAACCCGTCGCTACAAGGCTTTGACAGCAAAACACCAGGCCTGCTTCTCCTCAAATACCTCAGATCTGTGTAAGTTACCTTCCGAGAATCTGTGGAGCTGAAGACCTTCCTTGCTGTAGTGCCAGAGGCGCTGAACGCTGACTCCTCCAACCATGAGGGCACTTCCTGCTGTGCCTGCCAATCCCATTCAAATCAATGGAAACCATTAAGGCTGACATCATGCTAAGTGCTAGCCAGAGCTGTCTGCTGATCAATCAGGTCACCTACCCTGGAGAGGACTTGGACCAGGGAGCGCACCAGTTGGCTGTCTGCCTCTGGGTCGTAGAAGGACACCGCTCTTCCAGTGTTACCACAGCGCCCAGTTCTTCCGATGCGGTGGACATATTCATCAATGTTGTTGGGAAGGTCAAAGTTGATCACGTGCTGCACTTCTGGTATGTCCAGACCTCGGGCAGCTACAGAGGTGGCTACCAGAACCGGACACCTGCCTGAACGGAAATCTCCCAGCGCCTGCTCTCGCTCCCGCTGCTCGCGGTCACTGCCAGACAATACACATCACAGTGAGCTCATCTGCACTACAGCGCGCTGGAAATCAGCCAATCAAACATACCGCTTACCCGTGAATACTGGTGGTTGGGACCTTCTCCTGACACAAGAAAGTGGCAATGAAATCAGCTTGTCTCTTGGTCTCCACAAACACCATGGTGCGCTCACTTCCTGCAATCAATACCAAGCACATCAAATATTGAGGACTGTCAGATGATAAATTCTGGATTGTGTCTCATTACAGAAAAGGAAAGTATAAATTATTTTCAATTGAAGTTTACAAAACATGAAAACCGCAATGGCATCAGTTTGACTTTAATTAATTGTGGAATGCCAGCTGGCATCAAGTGACGTCAAGCTGCTGCCAGTACATAAATGACTACTGAAGACAAATGTCCCTCTGAAAACACTTTCAGCACTGCATTGTGATCTGAAAGCCAAAGGAAAGACTTCCATTGACCAAGTGCATCCACACAGCGTCAATGACGGGGGCAATAGGAGCACTACGATAGAAAAGCCATAATTGCACATTAGTATTATGTAGAACTGTGAAATGTCAACTCTGATGATCTCCAAAGCCCAAACAGCCTCCAAGCTTAAAACAACTGTCTGAACTGGAGCTTTCACTCTTTCCCCAAGTCACAGACTAATCTTCAAATGCTCCTGCTGTGTCTGTGACTCAACATGCTGCTGTCATCCTCACAGGACTAACCTGGACACCTTG
>OMKZ01043167.1:0-19207 GCA_900302535.1 Neoniphon sammara
GGGGGGGGGGGTTTAATCCTGTGTTCATCACACTGTCTTACACACTAACCTTAGTCCTAGTGTAGATGATGCCCAGCAAATCCTGTTGAAGCTATGTTTGATTCCAGTGCAGGTCATAGAGCCCGTGGATATGAAATATGTGGAGATAAATGTGTGCAATATCTTTGTTATATAGCCTATGTTATATTCAAGAGACACATGGGGCTCCTAGTTGGTCACTCTTTATTTGGACAGAACTTTATTTTATTCTAGTTATTCTAGTAGAGATCTCAAGGTTTCCAAAGATACCAAATATGTCTTGCTGAAGTACAGGGAAATGTGTATACCATGATGCACAAGACATCTAGATTTTTTTTCCATCTTATGTAATTGTGCAGCCATAAAAAAACATGATGTAGCTTCAGTGAAGTTACAATCAGTAGATACAGAATATGAGATGTTGTAGGCTACAACATGGAAGAATTATTATTGTTGTTATTATTATTTTTAAAGGGCTTTGAAGTGTCAACTTTGTATCAGTTGTGTATCAAAGTTGAGTCAATGTAGATGCTTCACTTCATATCAACCTGGCCAATATAAATATTCAGTATACCAACTTTGTATCAGTTGTGTTGGGGTTAGAGTAAGATACTAAGTTGATACTATGTTGATACTAAGTTGAAAATTATGTGTTAATTTAGTGATAATTAAGTGATACCTCTTAGTTTATTTTGCCAAATGTTGTTTTGTAAGTGGGGGCCTTTTTACTGTAATTATGTCATATATTGACAATAATAGTCTGTCAGGTTAATATGTTGTCAGTGTGTAATGTGGAGAAATGTCATTTTCTTTGCTCTACTGTTAGAGGCGATGACAAATAATTTAAATATGCTTTGAGAGCCACGGGCTTTGTGTTAAAATAGTCTTGCTCGTTTCTATTTTACTACATTAAATCAGAATCAAAACTTCCAGTCTCCAGTGAGATCTTTTCAGGATCAGCAAATTGAGAAAAAGAGGCTCATTTTACAACTGTCAATTGAAGATGAAAAGACAGTTAGAGTGGTGGAATAGCACCCATATATTTTACTTAAAATTGGCAATACCATAATATTCATTTAAAGGTATAAGTCCAAACGTTTAGAATTAGTAGCAGTAAATGGTAAAATTAGTCATTAGGAGGAATGGTTTCTTTCAGATTGTTGAATTGTTAATGCTTTAACCTATGAACCTCGGACATTTAATGCAATGAAATGTTTGTTTGATAGTTTCAACTGTAACTCTGCATCAGTTTTATGTTTTGCATGTAAAAGGTTATTCTGAAAGCTACCAGAAACTGCAGCCATCAGAAAAATGCAGTGCAGTAAAAAGTACATTTCCCTCTGAAATGTAATGCAATAACAGTGGGTGTAAATGTACAAACTCTTTACTTTTCATCTCTGCTGGTGGGTTTGTGTAATGCTAACTGCTGTAGCAGTGTGGTAGCTATAACCTGCTGCCAGCTGCAGCCTGCTGGCTTCATGCTATTGATACTGTATAGAGGCCACAGTAACACAGTGTCTGAGCCAACAGGCTGACATAGTTCACAGCAGTCACGCTGACACACACACAGAGGTGAGTAGCCTTTGTGGAGCCAGATGGTGACAGAGAGCAGCTATTTATAACCTCTCTGAGAACGAGAGAGGGAGAGACAGAGAGGAATGGAGTAAAGGAGAAAGATGCAACATGAACAACAGTTTCTCATAGCCAGTGGCACTGATGTCTATATCTGAGCAGGGATCTGTAATATTGATCCATCAGTTTGACATAGACTGTACAAATACAAACAGTGGGTCTCATTTATGTACAAATATATGTGAAACATGAGTAGAGGGAAATTCAAACACATCTAGGTATCCATCAAACTTTTAGTAGCTCCATTTTGTTGGTATTAAGTCACGCCTGACTCAGAGCATGTGTAAAGTGCATGTAAACTCCACAGTTTGCTTTTCATGACTTTCACTTTTATTGATGAAATCAGTGTTAAACAGACTGTATTTGTGGCCACTCTCTTTGCCTTATATGAATTCTTGAGGTAGGGCCAATTTGCTAATTCATGATAATTAAGATTTAAGGTTTATAATTTACATTTAAGAATAATTTGGTGTCATTGACATATACAGGTAAATACAATTCCAAATGTTTAGTGAATGCATTGTAGGTTTTTTGTTTGTATTATTGTATTATTAATGTGTAAATGCAAATCAAAATTTGAAAACAAGCTGATGAATGGACCTAATGTCTATCTTTAAACAGTCCATGGACAGACCACCCCAACTTTTGTCAAATTCAGATCAAATTGCTATGTATTTTTACTTTGAATAATACAATGTCCAAAAAATACTTTAAATTTAATTGAGATTTTCACTTTTTTCTAACAGTCCTTTATTCCATGGTGCCACAAGTAATTGGAAGGACTAAGATTACAGTCCATAAAGTCATTTTTAGTTTGTAGGTACAAATTCGTGCCATGCAATCATTTGTCTGAAGCCTGTTAACACACCACATGTCAGTATTTGCACCTTCATTACAGAGAGAATATTTGGGGAGTTTGGGGATTCCTTGTTGGCTCGCTACTGAAACTGTCCTCGTGTGCACGGCCCCATACGGCACTTTGCAGATTATAACTACACCACTGTAAAGATAAACAGAAACACACATTGCTTCTTTTGTATCGCCTATTCATTCATTTTATAGATGCTGGCCAGTGAGCCATAAACAGTGAGCGACCGCCACACAGGAGGACAGCATTTGTCGGTGAAAACATTCACTTTCCCTGAGATGGACCGGCAGCACCAGACAGCCTATGCAAAAGATAACTGCTTTCCAAACACATCTCCTGATGAAAATATAAATTTCCACGGCATATTTAACTTGGCTAGAGGCAACAGACAGGCTACTGCTTGTTAATGAATGCCAGGTATCACTTCATTTTCAGCATTTTGAAAGTTGTAAAACTTTAATATGCAACTATGTCTGAGTTAAAATAGCAATAAATATATTATACATTAGCAGTCTGCCTGCAACCTTATGTGTAGCTGCCTAAAACTTTGTGTGCCTAAAAATGACTTTGCAGTAATGTTCAGGATATTTTTGGGCATATACCTTTTGCTGTGGGCCAGCCAGATGTTAGCTGGGTTGCGGCTTTTAAATGCAGGGAAATCATCGAAACAACACAAGGGCACAAAGTGGTTGGGAATTAAAGATCAGCTAAGCTAAACGTTCAGCAGACAACAACATGGGGGAACATCTGCGTGTCCTTATTTTACTGCAGACTGGCTGCTTTCACCATCTAATTCTTCAGCACCTGGGGTGGCTTTACGGATGCTGGGTACCTCAGCTTCAGGCTTGATTCTGTTTCAATGCAGTTTAATACCTGGAGGGGAGGGCGACAAAAATAACTATACACCATGTTTGAAAAATATATACGGTATATTTTACTTCAAGTATTGTCTTACCATCGTTACGGTGTGATCACATAGGACACGTCTTTGTACACCTGTGCCTTTGTTCAGTTATTTTTGTTAGTCACACACATCTCCTCCAAACAGTGTATTTCCTGTGCATATCCGGCTTCTGCGCTCCACTCCAATTTGAAAATGTCTCAACTTTTGTGATCATGGCCTTATGAGATTATTTTTTAGGTGCTCAGGAGGAGCTCCTCCCTGAGGGCCAGGTTATGTTTGTGCATTCACTTGTCTGTTCTTTTGTTCATCCATGTGTAACACCTTTTGCCATATGCGGTATATAAGGGAATAATGGTATGCATTGTTTAAAAGCCGCATGGCCAGAAAAACCCTGCATAGGGCCAGCCTGATGGCTACCGCAATCCCAGGAGACGCAGACAGGACTGATAATGAATACTAAAGGATTCTTATTAGAAGATACATCAGGCTGCAGTGCATGCTACTGTAGCTTAAACCCACTTAACAAGCCCATGGAGTTGCCTGCATGATGACCTAATGATGATGACGATGATGCTAATGACCTAACTTATAATTTTAATTTCGTTTCATCCGTTATCCAAAGCTACAGACAAATTTGACCTCATCCATTGTGTCACAAAGTCAGCTCTATCATTAATAGCACAGCGCATTATCATTACAGTAAAATATGGATTTGCCATTTATTTGTAATCATCCACAGCAACACATTGTTCATGTACGCCTTGGAATATAACATCTGCCTTCACCTCCTCTGTCATTTCGCAGGAACATTCACTCAACAACACCCATTCAAAATATCATCCTTCCCTGACCCCACGCTGTAGTGCTGCTGTTCCAAGATTGCCCACCTCGTTTACTTGATCCTTCATGAGTGCTCCAAAGGGAGGCACAGCCATAACACAGGTCTCTACCCGTCTTCATGCACTAGTGGGGCTCGCTGATAGATTAGGCTTTTACCAAAGTCCACTGGAATGACAACAAAAGCATCCTTTCCCAGAGTAAAAGCTTTTAAAGTGTGTACTGCGTGATTTTTAGAGTAGATATATAGGTTTTTAACGGTGGACTCTATCGCAAAATTGATGTTTTTATCCTTATCCACCATTGCTCGTGCTTCATTCATGCTGTTTTATTGCGCCATCACAGAGGTCTTCACCCAAGGTGAATCAAATTACTGAACACTCAAATGTTTTGACTGCCCACCTCCAAAGAGGAGATCTCCAAACTCATGAAATGACAAAAAATTCAAATAAAAAGGGAGTGATGAATGAGTGAGAAAGAACATGACAAATGTAAACACTGGCACTTTGGATGGCCGAGGCCAGCCTAAATCTTGCGAGGCAACAAACAAAGTTTGGCTACAATTTCTTAGCCATACAATTTAGTTTCAGGAAGAAACATTCATTTCATAAAGGCATTTGTCTTAGAAGAAATATATCTAAATGCACCTTTTCATACACTTTTTTTTTGGTGTTGTCAAATTACTTGGGAGCTGACATCACATCAATACAAGCAAATAGCATGCACTGTATTTACTAAGCCTCTTTAGGGATGCTAATGCAGTTGAGCAGGTAAAAAGTGCCAATTCTGATCCACTAACCTTTGCAAAAATATTTTGCACATGGAAATGGATTTGGACTTGACGCAAGAATTTTAGCATATCCCTCCCAGTTGATAAGTATTTTGAAAAATGGTAATAATACTGCTGAAGAATGGAGGAGGAGATTATTAAAAAAGATCACTGCCATTGATTTAGTAAAACAAAATATGCATAATTATGCACTATATTTAACACCCGGAGGGAGCATGTCTTAACTTCTCACCCAGAGAAAGCCATCACTGCTTTATTTGTTCACAGACACAACAGGCAGAGGGAGAAAATAAGAGAAATAAGACATTAATAAGAGACAGCGTGCTTCATTCGAGAATTATTCTCTTTCAAATGTCAAGATGAAATTAAACTAAATTAGAAATTGTCAAGTCACATTAAATTTTTTTATTATGATAATTGCTATGATATTATTTTATCACTGCTTGATGAAATAAAAAACAAACTGAGAGCCGTACACATGCCAACACATTGACAAAACTTGTGGCAAGCCTTCATGTCCTCGCCTGTGGCTCAGCTACAGTGGGCAGATCACAGTCTGTCTCACCTGTCTATTTCACAAGCCATGCTAAGGTGTGTAGGGCTATGGTTGTGCCTCAGGTATTCTAATTGGAAAATTGTCACTGACTTTATTTGCATAAGTGATTTTAATAAGTGAGGTGCAAAGTGGGAGAAAGCACCTGTTAAGTTTTTGCACCGTGCAGTAATTAGCAGGCCTTACATATGGCTGGTTGTTCCTTATTTTGGTACCCAGTGGAAAGAAGGTGAAAAACCCTGATCTTTAATGGATTGTTGTGTCACCAATACCAATATATCACCACCGACAGCTAGACTACAGTAGATGATTTTAGTGCCAAAGCACTTTGCAGCACAAAGACCTCGCTGATTTGTAATGTATCATAATCTGTCACTATCCAGCAGCCAGGCTAAAGCATCTGGTGGACAATTTTATCTAAAGTGCCTTATGGCATCATGAGAGTGTAGATTTGTACTGTGGGTACCCTGAGGGTGAACTAGACCCAGACCAATAAAATATCATTCCTAGCAGCTAGACTCAAAACTATTTTATGGAACCAATTACTACTGACCAGAGAAGAGGAGAGGAAATGAGAGGAGAGGAGAAAGAGTGGAGAGGGGAAGAGGCGTGACAAGGGGAGGAATAGAAAAGGAGAGGACAGACGTGAAGTCAGGGCAAACGAGACGAGGAGAGGAAGCACGATGAGAGGAGGTGGAGAAGAGGGGAGGAAAGGGAGTAGAAAAGGGGAGGAAGACAAGAAAAAGGACAAGAAAGAAAAAAGAAAGAGGCTAGGAGGAGAGCAGAGAGATGAGTTGTTTATGAGCTGCCCAAAGAGAGGTCAGTTGTGGCCGGTAGACACTCGTTAATCTGTCATTACTCTCATCAGGCCTCTGGCACTGCCACACTAGCACTGCGTGTGTGTGTGTGTGTGTGCGTGTGTGTGTGCGTGTGTGTGTGTATGTGAGGGCAGAGTGTCTGATTGGGATTCTGGTCGCTGGCTGGGGAAAAGCTGAGTCACCATGGCGACCTAGGAACCAAGGAGGACAGCAGAGGAGGGGGGGGGCTTAAAGAGGAGAGATGGGGCGATGAGGCGAGAGGTGAGGAGAGGAAGGAACGAGGAGAAAGGGGGAGGACGCGCAACGACGCAAGGACAGGCGGCGAGGTGGGAGAAGAGTGAGCAGGGTAATGAAATGGTAACTCCCTTGGTGTTAAGGGCATTGTGTTCTGTGCTGCTTTATTGTGAGCAAGCTGCACAAAAAAAGCTCTGAGTGTCTTGATAAAAAAAGAAAGGATCTCCGGTAATGAGGACAAGTCTGTTTTGCTCGCCTTCTCTTTGGTTCTTTCAGCTTCTTTTTCACACTCATCCCTGTCCGTTCTCTGAAAGAGGCGCACCAAGGGGTAAATTCACAAAGAATGAATAGGACTCACTGATAACATCATTTTTTTTGCAATTAAATTTCAAACGGAGTCTGGACCGCCTTAACGTCGAAAGCACTGAAGAAAATGCACAAATCAAGTAAGAGCGCCGCACAATTAGCAACAAATATCAGCTTTGGACCAAGCTACGGAAATCCATCCTGACTACAGCCTGTGAAACATCCCAACACTGGCCCTGCTGATGGATGGCTGTGATGCCCCGGAGGAACAGTCAACAGGTGGTCCAGAAGGAGCCAGATGTAAGAACCTCAAGTCTTGACAGCAGTTTAGCAATGACGGATATTGCATGGGAACTTTGAGTGGCAGGCTCAGTCTTGTCCCGGATCACATCAAGCCCATACTTTCAAAGGTGCGCGATGCAAAACTGCTGTGGGTTGACTGAAGTGAGGACCCTTTAGACTCAGTAAACAAAAAAGGTGGAATAAGCAGTGAGTCGGTGCGACGATGAGAACTCTATAGCCCCAAGCATCAAATTACATGCTTATCCCATGTTTTTTGTCAGGTGAGTTAAAGGCGACCTCACTTCAATCGACCCTGCATAACGAACTTTTACAACTTCACAACCTATAATGGCAATTTATTCCGGGCTCAGTTAACTGATAAAACAGATATTCCCTTTTTTGGAATAGCACCCCTGGGATGCAGACAATGTCTTCACCTGGCCACAATCACAGTTGCCATAGTGATTAGGAAGCATGCACATTACATCCATTTTAAAATTCTATTACCACCTTTTTGAAGATTTTAACAATTTCACCTTGACTCGTAGTGATAATTAGCAATGATCTTTGTGAACTGGATGCTCCCTGTAACAAGCCTGATTTATATAGCATACAGATAATTTAAATATGCATGAACAGCAGTGGGGGACTGTATTGGTAGTTACTGGGCAGCACAAGTGTGCTCTCCATCCACTGTGGGTGGTCTGTGAATCACACTTTCTTTTCTGTTTTGTGCAATGGCTTAATGGTCACAAAAGCGTCGCAGTCCTTTTTTCAGTTCACCCCCAAACCATTTTGTTTTGCTTTTTCCTCTCCCTTTTGTCTGTCCATCCAACACCCCTCCCTCCTCCACCCACCCACCGACCCCCATTGGTTCACACTAGAAGGTCAAGCATGCTCATTAATGTGTACTGTTCTTCAAGGTAACAGTCTGAGCTTTATAGTTGGATTGGAATTATTAGCCTTTCCATGCTCTGTCAGACAGAAATAATTATAGCACTATATGCATTTCACCTTCATAGTCATATCTTCAGCATTAATAAATGTACTTTGAGACGTCATCAAATGATAATGATAGCTGTAAGCTGTTTTCTGTCTCCAGTTATAATCATGTTTTGTTCAAATGAGTGGATGAAACTATAACAGTTTTTCAGGGGTCAACTATTTCTGAGACAAAACGCGATGATTTGCTGAATCCTCACATGGATTGTTGCTTGGTAAGGAACTTTTACCAACCATGTTATGTTCTTCAGCCTGAGACAGATAGCGAGCATCAGTGGATGCATGTATTATGATGTGCAGCATATGACAGCACTCGTGTAATTTGCATGCGGGGGGATTTGAAGCATCAGCACAGCAGATCTGGCAAAATTCAGCTCAGATCTGCTGTCCTTGCTTTTCATCACAGTGGGAATTCTATCATTGATTTCCATATATTTTCATTTTATAAATTAACTGTCTGTACACGTGCAAAAGATGTGACTGTTTACAAGGGAGCTAAGCTGAGCATCGACTTGAGATCATTCATTGACTTTTTTTCCCCCAATTTTAAATTGTAAAAAATTATAACTAATATACAACATAGAAATATGTCAAATGCCAATTTCAGATTTTGATTTTTCAAATTTAATCTGTTCACTCCTGCAGGTCATTAATACCAGAAAGCTCAGTATTTGGTGGTATGTCATATGGTATGGTGGAACCATAATACCATAACACACTGTACTGGTGTGTCTATGAAGCCTGGAGCCATGTAGAACTGTTTTGACTGCACCACTGAACATCTCTGTTTAACAGTTTGCCTGCAGCCTTAGAGAATAATGGGTGTGTTTGTTGACAATACCATCTGATGCGTTCTATCTGTCCAGCTTATCTACAAATATGAGTAATATATGCAATTGTCCCTAATCTCATAAAATGTGTGCTTCCAGCCAGCTGCAGATAAAATATAAATGGTGAAAGTGCCCAGTCAAATCAGACTGAAAGCCACACTTACAGTTGTCAAGAGTTAGGAAAAATAGGATGCGCCAGGCCAAGCAGTAGTTAAGCAGTTAGGGAGCTATTTGTCCATCTCTCTTGCTAATTTCGATTGTACTCAAAAGACTGCAGACTTGTTTTGGTACCACTTATATAAAACCCTTAATACTCAACAGAGATTAAGGATGGACACAGGTGCTTCAAAACCCAAATACCCAAAACCACAGTTAAGAATGGCCTCACAGGTATAATTATTTTAGTAGCTTCATGGGCGATTAAACATGTAGGGCAGCGGAACACAGTCAGCCGTGCACATCATACCAACATGCAAGTGAAGCTCTCTCCTAACTTTCTGATTTGAGTACTTTTAGTTTTTGCTAAGCTTTTGTCATTGTTTTGGCCTCAGGTTTGTTTTGGTAAAATGTGGACAATGGATAATTTAATATGATTCAGGCACTAATTCCAATAATGGCAGTATGTATTTGTGTTTAGTATTACTGCTACTAAGCATCTTTGCTTTACCTTCTTCTACCTACCTTCAATGTTGCTGCAATGTTCTTGTAGACCTAGTACTGTAAATATAACACGCACCAGAGAAGTACATTACTATTAAGCCTGTTGCATTTTCCTAGAACTGAAACGGACCGAACCAGGGACAAATTTGCTCTACATAATTTGAAATTTGTTCATTTTAAACATATCAACTTGGAGGTTATTCGCCAAAAAAGCCTCTGATCTGTGAGGAGATTCAAAATTGTTTTGAGCAACACTGAAAATAGCATCTTGTGAGATTGGTGTAGTGGTGGCAGCACATTTGGAGATAAGCACCCTCCAACCACTGGCATACCAAAATCAAGAAAAATAGCCGTTACCATTTTACAGTGCGCTGCGTTCAAAGTACTGCAATGCACCGCAATGCTCTGAGCCACGAGCTACACAAGAATAAAAAAGGATGTATTTTAGAGTGTTCTTCACTGTGATGTGTTTCACATTGTTTACTTTGGTTTTCAGCTAATTGGATTTTTGTTATCCAACCACAAAAGTTCTGCAAGTAGCGATACTTTTGCAGACCACAGAAATGTAAAAAAACAGAATTTAAAACAGTCAGGATTACAACATGTGAACATAACTATTAATTCTGTTTCTCTACTATGGGTAAATATTCTGCAAACAGATCAAAGAGTGTATATAGCCATCAATATTTCTGTGATCACACAACTGTTCACACTTCAACTGGGTTTTTCTATAGTATCATATCAGCATCTAGCTACCATGCACTGACCGAAACTCAAACTGCACTTTCCTGCTTTATTGTTGTTTAACAAAGACGGCTTGGTAGGCAGATGGTGAGACAGACAGAAACACACATCCAAACACAGACACGGCCCTGCATGTGCATCTGGAAAACATCACACCGCTGCAGACATTGACATGCTAGTCCCCGGCTATCATTGATTTTCTTTTAAGGCGTGAAAATGGCTTTAAACCCCAGAATTGATGTAACCGCCGTCCAACAAGAGGTGCGTGCATGTGCAGGTGTGGAAGAGACAAAGAGAGAGACACAAGAGAGAAAGACAGAAAGCGGGCGTGAAACGGTGTGTGTGCCTGTGTGAGAGAGAGAGAGAAAGAGAGCGCGAGCGAGCAAAAGAGAGATATGGAGAGGGACACACAGACAGACAGGCAGAGTGAAGTGGACAGTGAAGGCTGTTCCGGTAGTATAATTGGAGTTGATGGGGATCAATTGGTAAATTACATGCTGCACTGATTACCAATCTATAAAGAGGCTGCTCTCACACACAGCTGAAAAGAATAGTGTGTGTGTGTGTGTGTGTATGTGTGTGTGTAGGGGGGGTGGGGGATGGGTGTGTGTGACAGTGTACGTGTGTAAAAGATCTAATGCCTGCGTATGAGTCTAAGTGAACAATTAGGAACATCTACAGGTATTCGAAAAAGTGCGCGCACACACACACACACACACACATACACACACACACATATTCAATGCAGTGACAAATTAGTCTCCGTGTACTGCACTCCGTCAGCAATTCTAAATTGGAAGACAACCAGACCTTTTCAGGCTGAAATGCGATGCCTGAATTGCAAATACGTTTCCCAGGTTTTTTTTTGGTTTTTTTTCGCTGTTATTCATCAACACAGCCGGTCTCTGTTTTGACTTGATTTCATTTATGGAAGGGTTCCTGAGATATATCATCCATTTCTGGTCCTCTAAAACAAGTATTTGCGGCGGACGTTTTGCACTTCTCCTAATCAGCATTTGGTTTACTTTATCTGGGGAAAAACAAATGATGCAAGTGAGATGAATGCATGGGGTGAAGGCTCTGCACAGTTGTCTGGCGTTTAGTCTTTTCATGAGGCTGCCACCTCAGCCTGACAATAGGTGGGTGAAATGTCACCTACCTTGCCTTACTCAATTTATAAAAACACACAGCCTGATGTAACTATCCTCTGCAACACTTTTTTGGGTCAGTACCAGTAAACACCTGGAAATAGGGATGAGTGTGAATGGATATGTCATAGGTGTTGTCACGTGTGTTTTGCTGAATTGGGCCCAGGGCACCACCAGAAGGCTCAACAGTGGACACATGCTAACGCTGACAATTAACATCTATAGATCACTGATTGATGAAAATATAGGTTGCACAATAAAATGTTTAGTTCTTACTTTACTTTCTTAATTTTCTTTACTTTTCCATAGCCAGTGGTGTCTATTTACACTTTAGAGCGTTTAAAAGCATATTTAATTGCTCTTTCAAATGCAAAGCCATGCTGATAACCCTTGGCAATGAGCTAATGCATGCAAGATTATCTCTTCTTTTATAAATTATGAAACAATTAAATAAACCATTATCTAAAAAGACTACACTCCAGGTTGTTGACTGGAGTTAAATAAGCATTATGCACAACTGTCAACATACCTGGAAGATTACACGTTGTATAATGAATAATATATGCAATGATAACAGTGCGGATTAAAAATTATTTGTCCTATGCCAATAGTTACATCAGCATACGCACACACAGACACACACACAAACAATCAAGCACACACAACATATGCACACAAAGAGACACACATACACCCAGACACAGACATCTATGTGCTCAAACACACACACACACACACACACACACACACACAGGCACACACACACCCCTTCCCCTCATTGACAGTCTACTGAAGATCACTTTATCTCTCTGCCACAATGAAATAATCATCACCTGGTGCTGAAGATAAACCGCTCTCCTTCCCTGAACTCCACATCGGGTCTGTTTATCTTTTCCGTGTCTCTCACCTGCAGCAAAGGTTTTATAGCTTGCTGGATTTCAAAACAAAGAAACAGACACAGAGAGGAAGAGTGAGAGAGGGAGAGTGTGAGGCTCCATCTCAAGTTCTACATTACATGAGCTCGCACTTGCATCTCGGGCTGGGAAACGGGTAGATTTAAGAGAAAGCAAGGCTTTAAGTTAAAATCATGGAAGTCTCAAAGATCAGTGGTATACAACCAGTGGGTTGCAATCTAAAAATGGGTCACAGTCTTATATTTATTTGACACCCAAAATCCCAAGTCTGTGTAAGTATTGATGCCTCTATTATATAAAGGAGGCAAAATAAAACACTCATAGGCCTAGTCAGGACAGTCAGCTTTGGACTGCAGCAATGTTGGTTCCAAAAGAAAAAAAAAAAAAAAAAAAAAAAGGAAAACCTAATGGAAATAGTTCCTCCTTGGCGCTAAGTTTCAGCTGGGAGAAGGGATTATTTTTACTGAAGTCATGCTGTGTCCCCAGATGAATTCAACCAAATGTTTACTAGAAGGGACACAAAACAGACAGAAGCAGAGAAACCAAGCAAAAGCCAAAGATGTGACACTGCATGTGCTGATGCCTCGTTTGATGATATACCAGACTCACCCATTATATATGAAAAGGACTTAAAGGGAGAGAGAATAAAAGATGTTATCTTTGGTAAAAAGTGACATTACATCTCTGTGATAATTCAAAACCCTCGGGACTGACATCATTAGATTAAAAAGATGAGCCACCATAAAAAAGATTTCATGTGGAGTATGTCTGTGATCTTAAACCATTCAGTTTAAGCTCCTGAGCATTACTCTTCAAAGCTTAAAAACAAGCCAGCCAATAGCT
Organism: Neoniphon sammara; assembly: GCA_900302535.1. Taxonomy (NCBI): domain Eukaryota; kingdom Metazoa; phylum Chordata; class Actinopteri; order Holocentriformes; family Holocentridae; genus Neoniphon; species Neoniphon sammara. The sequence continues at coordinate 13,384 of OMKZ01043167.1, forward strand.
TCTTGATGATGTCATCGCCAGAGAAATCCTGGAGCTCTGTGAATTGTAGGGTGGATTTTCAAATCGGTGTAATAATGTAAATCCTTAACCAAACATGACAGCATTTGCAAACAATCACTTAAGTCTTTCGACCTGCCCTGTGTGAGAGCCTCAGCAGAAACCACCCTGGAGTCAAATTGTCCCCTGTAAAAAAAAAAAAAAAAAAAAAAAAAGAGAGAGAGAGAGAAAAAAGCTTCTAAACCTACAAGCATCATTCTTTGTGCTAGAGATTAAGCCAATTTATCCAATAAGAGCTCTGTATTCACATGACTAAGATGCAATATCATAACTCTTCACTTCGTTTTATATGTTGTATTTTTGTCTCTATCTAATTCTTGGCTGGTGCAAAGACACAGTTCCTCCTCACATGTTTTTCATTTTTCATCATAAGCAACATAATGTTATCTTGAATCTAAATTGACATGAATCGCCTCATTTTCTCAGTGCAGCTACTCAAAGCAGCCTGATCTTTAATAAAAATATACAAAGGCGCAAGTCCTAGGCTAATGAGCTAAAGTTGATTTTTCTTTTTTCTTTTTTCTTTTTTGGCATGGAACAAATTGCACCTGCTGCTACAGGTTCAAAGGGTCTGATGCAACCATCCTTCTCACTGTCTCTTTACTAGACTAGACATATATCATGAGACTAGAGAGTTTGTTGACTCTTTTTTTTCTTCTCCCAAGAAACAGGCCCTGGCAGAATTTGCTCTGTAGAAAGTCTGCAAGCATGAAAGTAATGCGATAAATATCACAGTAAAATGAAATGCATTGAATTTGTAGAGGCAAATAATAAAGCAGCAACAACTAGGACCGACAAGGAAATGGCACATACTGTGCAGAATTGGTAAGCCAGTGTTTCCCATGTGCACTGCCAATATATTGGAGCAACCACCACAACATAAATGTCAATGTATTGACATATTGAACTGAACTAAATCAATTTCTATTTCTGTGCCTAAGAGATGCACATCACATTATGTTTTGTTACAACAGAAACTAATTCACTGTCAATAATGAAAATGAAACTTAAAGTGAAACTTAACTTTCAATTTGCTCTAATGGACGCTCTGGTGGATCACAGTCTAGAGTGCGTACAACGGATCATTACTGCAGGGGTGTGGGTTCAATTCCAACTCGCGCCCTTTGCTGCATGTCCGCCCCTCTCTCTCCTCGTTTTTCATGTCTATCTATACTCGCTATCAAATAAAGCAGAAATGCCATAAAAATAATAATAAAAAAAAACCTTTATAAAAAAAAAAACAGCTCCACAGTTGCATGTGTTTATAAAAGTGTGTGTAAACAGTAACTTGATTCTTTTACCATGGGAGATATGTAAAACACCAACACAGAATAATAAAGTAATAAAATAAACAAAATACAATATTAATGTTAATATTGTATAACAATGTTAATATGAGTGCTGTACAAATACTGGCATATTGCCCTGTTAAATATTAGCTTCCACTGGACGTACTGCTGTCTGTGCAGGTAACTAATTAATTCATTACCCTTGACAGGTTGTGATATACTGAAAATAAGCCCTGCTGCAACTCAGCTACAGGGAAACACTGAGTAAGGTGTTTGTAATTAGGCTGCCGTGCTGCAAAAACATTTAGCTTCTCGTAGGTGTTGCAGTTCTTTGGTCTTCAGTGTAGTTGTGTTGATTTTGGGTTCTCACACTGTTGGCGACCAGCTTATGTCACAGATGCGACAGGGGAAGGACATTCATGGGAACTGTATAGAAACGACAAAAGAGCACCGCTCACAGCCAACAAGTGGCACTACTGTGCCAAACTTTCACTTTAAAAGATGACTGTTTTTATTACCTTTTTTTAAAAAAAATTTATGTGTCGAGTTATGTAAAAGCAGGAAAGACAAACTTTTGCTCATTGTGCAAAAATGTTGGTCTATATATGAGTGCCTCGATGAAGAGCAAGATGCTATTTAACTCACCACTTGCAGAGGGCCAATACACATAAAACTCAGTCCCTGATTTTCCCTGAGCTGCAGCAGGGTGAAATAGCAACAATTCGCTTTTGAGCAATGGCTGCTGACAGCTCCATGGCAGCTACAGTCAAGTTCAGACACACGGCAGAAAGTGCCCAAAGATGTGTTGTGTGCAATTTCCACATTATGCTGTCAGAGGAAGAGGCTCCTATATTCTAACAGTCAACTTTTCAGATATCAGAGCAAACTTTTTATTTTTTAGATTGACAGTCATGTTTTATTGAAAATACACAGTGGATTCATTTTTTTTAAATTTATTTATTTATTTTCTGTACCTTTCTGTACACCTACAGCCTAACTATGGGAGCATTTGGACACAAAACCATAAATTGGCCTCTGTAGACTGATCTACGTGGATGTTGAACGGAAATGAATTTCACATATTAAAATAAAAATATTTCATGGTGTGTTCCTGAACATCAAACATGGAATATGTCCATGAATGCAATGAAAACTTTCATTGCACCTCTTTATTTACGTGCATTTTATGCCATATACATGAATATTGACAGCTTCTGCTCAGAAACAGTGCAACCATGCCAAGGAACCACTTCAGAGAAATCCTTCAAGCGTGTTTGCAGACTGTAGCGCAGAGAAATAAGAGCAGAGGAGACAAGAGAGAAGTGCTTGAATAAAACCTGCTGTGCTGCTTTAATGGACTGGGCTCATTGTATGTATCCATATTTGGCACTGAGCAATTCTTACTCAGCCAGTCATTGTTTCTTATTATTCTATAGCATATAATACTGGAAAGTGTATGACAAATGTGAGATGAGTCTGTGCGTAAAGATCCATTCCTAAAATCTGCTGCAATAAACTCCACCACTGATAAAATCTGTCTTGTTTATGAGTACCTTTCACTTTGTTGCTGTCTTTCATTTAACTGCTTAGCTGTTTATTGTGCGTGTTTTTCTTATTCACACCCTTTTGGAAATGTGCCTGTAATATGTTACACAATCAAGCAATGGCTATGCCTACATTTTTATCCTGAATATTAAAAAATACTTAAAACAAAACAGCCACTGATTTGGTTGTGTTGATTTATATTAAAGATTGCATTCATTATAGCAGTATTGTACCATAATGTTGTATTTCCTTAACACATTAGTTTATATTATTGTTGTGTATGCAGACATCAGCTTTAATGCTGTGCAGTGTATTGCAGTCTGCACTTGGCTGGTGAGAGCGATTCAAAGTTCAGCCTTCTTCTGTGTGTGACGCTCTTCTCCCTGGGTCCAGTGTTGCCATCGTAATGTAGACCTATTGCTTTATTATCTACGCTCAGTTCACTGCTGCTCTCCTAGGGGGAGAGAGACAATTAAAACATTAATCGTAATTATTTGTGAGGCAATAATCACCGCAATCACCATGGCCCTAATGACAACCGCCAAAATTGGAAGGTGTACCCCCAACAGAGACGATACGACGACAACAATGAATCGACGGTTTGAGGGATCCAACCGCTAGAAATCTTCTGAGCATTTTTATGGGATGGCAAGGAGACTGCACACTACAACTTTATTGTAACAGCTGCTGGCTCAATGAGTTGGCAGAGAAACACAACAGCTGGGACAGAGTACAGCTGCCACACACACACACACACAGAGACACACACACACACACAAATAATCTAACCGAAGTGACAGTTAAACAGTGTCAATCCTGTAAATGCTGGATGCCATTAAATCAGAACCGTAAATAGTCCGTCCTGAGCTTTCACTGATAGTAATATTTTTAAACCCAAACCCACTCTGAACCTGAACAGTAAAGAGAGGAATTCAGCCAGAACCAAACATATCAGCTTGTGTTACGAATTTGGACACTGCAGCGTTCACTGGCAGTCATGTTGGCTCCACAATCCAGGCCCATGCCTGCTAAGTAATTTGTGCTTCAGTGTAAGCTGATTTATATAGTGTCGGGCATATCGGCTGACAACAGTTCTTAGTTGTGAAGAGGGGGGCACCTTCATGACTCCATCTGAAACGGAGCAGGCTGCGTGGGAGGCCCTGGCCCAGATGTCTAACCTCACCGAGCTTCAGCCAGCCCTGCAAACCGGCTGAGGTTCCCGTGTGTCATCGATCAGAGCCAACTGCAATTTTGTGTCAGTGGCTCTAAATTTGTTCAGAGAAACTTAACAGGATCATTTTGATAAGCTTTCTGGTGGTCAGTCAAACTGACAATAAAAACAAAATTAGACAAGTAAACATGCTGTCCCTCGCCAACACTGCATCCCACTTCATTAGCACAGTTATTAAAATCTTGACACCGCTGTCCGGTGTTTAAATGATCACCTCAGTGTGTGTACAGACTCTCCAATGCATAACTACAAATACTCATGTAGCTACAGCAACACTTTGATCCATAAGTATAATTTGGTCGTGAGAGGTTAATATGTTGTTCTTTAGCCCAGGACAAACCTTGCTTCAAAATTCCCTCATAAGTTATGTGACTGTTCTTGTATGCCACGGGCGCCCCTTTTTGACTAAAAAGTGCCCTAAAAAGTTAATCAGGTCCTCTTTGCCCCATGATAGACTTGCTCAAAGTTTTGTGATGGCATTTGAATCCGTTCAGAAGTTATGAGCCTTTTTGTGATATGCCGCGTCCACTAGCACGCCCCCTTCTGGCCAAGGGGTGCGAAAAGTTTGGAATTTATGCCACATAATACGATATGCCACGCAAAGTTACTACACCTTTTAATTCCACTGGTGCAGCACATAGCAGCTGTTAGTTACCACAGAACATCTGGGCCCATGTACTTAAAGTTTCTTAATAGTGCTGAGGACAGACACATTCAATCAAGTGCTTAATCTAAATAGCAAAATCAATAATTTGGCAGTTGTAGTTGTAACTCCCATCTTGTGTTACTTTTATGCACAACACATATCATGTGACAAGTTGGCAGGTTGATAGCAGAGGTTGACAAGTAATTGAAAGGTTGCTGGTTCAATGCCAAGAGACAACTGACAGCTAACTCGCTAAAATTAGCTAAATACTGTGATAAAAATGCAGGTACTTGCAGTGTTTTGTGGCTCTGTCTCTCTGTGTAAAAACTGAACCTGACATATACATACATTTAAGATCTGTTATTGGCTATGACATTTATAAGTTTGTATTACAAGTAACAGTAAATATGAATATTATGAATCCCTTTTTAAAGCGAACATTGCCATGCTCCACACACCTTTGCCTGGAAGTCGGGTAACATGCCCAAGGTCTTGCCATGGCATATTACAATGTGTAGTAATTGTACATATGTTGTCTTTTTCTTTCTTTTATTTGCTTGTTTTCTCTACAATCTGGCTGTCGTTTACATGTCTTGCTGGTTAAGACACTGTGTAATGACCTCTCTCTAACATATCATATTCTGTAGCTTACTGTGATAAAATATCACACACACAGTTTGTCTCCAGCACATCATTAGTGTTTGGCAGTAATGAGTCTGGTGGCTGATCATTTAAACAGCTTTCTATTTTTCTGGTCCTTAGTGGAATCTGCAGTCTAACTCACTCACTCAATCACACACACACACACACACACACACACACATCTCTCTCTCTCTCTCACACACACACACACACACACATTCTCTCTCTCTCCTCTGCCATCATCACTCAAACAATAATCAAATATGCATGAGAGCTTTGCAATGTGGGGCCTGTAGCATAGAGGAAAATCAGTGTTTTGTGAGTGTGTACATGTGTGACCATGCATGTGTGTATGCAAGCTTGTGTGTGTGCTTTCACTGTGTGTGAGTGAATGACAGTTTACGTGTTTGTGTG
>OMKZ01043168.1:0-12022 GCA_900302535.1 Neoniphon sammara
ATGCACCAGTGTTTAAAAAAAAAAAAAAGAACACACACACACACACACACACACACAAATCAAGAAAAAAAAACAAAAGAAAAACAGAGGTGTCTGGATGAAGCTGTTGGTCAGAGCTGAGGGGAGCCAGGCAGTCAGCCAGCCAGGCAGGCCGGCCGGCCGCTCGGCCCCGTGCAGTCAGTCAGAGTGCAGTCCAGTGGATGTAGAGGCCTATCAGTGCAGGGCCAAGGCAGTATCTATCTCTTTATGGTGCTACAGCCCCTTGATCACTCCCGGGGGGCCTCGCCGCTCAGAATATGTCACTTTTGCATTATTGTTATTCTGATGCTTTTTTTTTTCCTTCAAAGTTCTTTACTCCACTTTATGTTGTCCAAATCGTGTCAGGTTTCCCCCTCCCAGGCAGAGAGGGATCTACTGACTAGTGTAGGATGTTTCATACTAGTGTGCAATATTGTGTACGTGCCAATCGCGGCATTGTATCACGTGTATAGACTATTAAAAGACGAAAAAATGTATAGGCTATGTGATCAATAGATATTTGAAAGCATGACGACGAGGTTGATAAATCTGCATTATATTACCGAAATGTGAAGTCTTTCTTCTGAAGCACTTGCTCTAAGTGGAAAAAAATGTCCAACTAGTAGTGAGGTATTTTCCTGTCATGTTCTGTATACCAGTAGGCCGCCTTGTCTGTCTCTCAGTGCGCGTAGACTAGCTCGGGTGTTTTACGTCCCCCAGAGAAAAACCCTTTCCCTCCTCGTCCCTCTGCAGACAGTCAAGAACCTCCGATTGTCTCCATGTCAGCCCCTCTGCACGGGCCTATCCTGAAGCTGAATAGTATCTTGAGGCTAGGGTCCAGGGGTGGCTGACACACACACATACACACACACACACAGACACTCTCTCACACACAGCGTCTCCCCCTGTCGAGGCCTCTTGTTGCTATCTGAGTGCTTGGGAGGCCCCTAAAGTATTTTGAATAGTGTCTAGAACTGCACAAGGCCTCCTGTCATTTGAAGCCAGGAAACTGTGTGTTTGGAGCCTGTGTGTCACCCCTCTCTCGCCTGGGATTGGCGATCGCTGAACAGGTGAGGGGAATGGCTAAGATTTGACTTTGTGCTCTCGACGCTACGCTATGCTCGTCCTCTGTGGTTTCAGTCCAGCTCAGAGATAGCGATCAGCCACGCCAAATCGAAAGGACAGAGGAGTTTGTTGGGTTTTTTTTTAACAATGACGATCACAACCCTCCCCGATGTGGACAGACGCTGGTCTCAGGTCTGCTCCTCTTTCCCATCTGTGACTCAGAAGCATTAAAAAAAAAAAAACGGCCCTGGTACATTTCTCAGCCAAATGCCCGGGTAAATTCTCCCACACATTCTTTCAGACATGCAGCCATTCCTTCTTTTTGACCTGATCGACCTCAAGGCTTTCATTGAAGCGTTAGTTAACAATCAATAAGCCCCAAGTGGTTAGTTCACCTATCAGCTTTATTTAAAGCAGTATGGCCTAGATGAGCTTATACGACCAAACCCAGTCCCAGGCCTTGTCAGGGTGCCGTGCCACCTAGCTGGCATGAAGGGGAAAGACAGTCCGTGGATTGCAGCTTTAGATAAGGCCTCAGCTGGATAAGGACAGTTAATGTAGTTACAGTCTGGGCCTGCTAGGCATGTGGGATAGCTAAAGTAGGCTAGGCTAAAGTCGAGCTCCCCGCAGCACACCTGGCCTGAAACGGCAGCAGAAGTCCTATCGAATCCTTGCTTTGAAAATCTATGTTTGATTGGTGTCACCTCTGGCAACAAAGCCAAGAAAAATGCTCCAAAAAAATCCCATCTGTTCCAAGCAGGACTTTCTGGCCCAGGTTTGTCTGAGTGCTAGTGAACGGCCTGATGAAGCCTGGCACTGCACTGTAGGGGCTTACCGACAGCAGCCTCCCAACTTAGCTGTTGCACAGATCCGGCAAGGAAATTTCTCTCTGTTTTGGAGAGTAACAGGAAATCTCTTTTTCTCCTCTTGTGGAGATCAGTATATTTCCTCACAATGCCCTGTGGATTGTCCAATGCCCATTTCCATTAAACAAAACGTACAAGCCACCTATGACTGTGTGCCCAGCAAAGCACATTTGAGGTCAGTGTGAGTTCAACCAGAGTTCAACATGAGTCTGTACTTTCTGTTGTGATACGGCACTTATTCCCCCCAAGTGTTCTGGCTTTAGCTTGATTGAACCGAGGCCTCCACTAAGGCCTATGCTACATGAAGACTGGAAATACAACACATCCTTTCTTTTTCTTTCTCTAACGGCCAAATATAACGAGAGCCTAAACCTGCTCATAGAGTTCACTTTGTGAATGCCTCACTCTGTGAAACGCACACATTTTCTTTCTTTTTTTTTTTTTTTTTTAAAGAGTAGAAAGACGTGTTGTCTGGCTTTATTACAGACCGTGATCGCACAGTGCTACTGGGCCACTTATGTTTTTGGCGTGACGAAACGTGGCTCCCACGTTCATCGTTTGGGGGTCATGGCCCAGTTGGAGTTACAGAGGAAGGGGGGCACCTGCGATTTTACTTGAAAAATGCTAGAATGTGGTGTGATTAGATCCGATGTCTCATTTTATGAGAGCTCACCCAATGCCACAGTATAAACTGGAGTGACCTTGCAGCTATGTTGCACCCGCATTACAAGGTGATCCATGTCCGGGACGCAAATGCAAAATAGTAGGCAGGTGTGTTTTTTGTCTCGTTCTCTGTCAAGCATCAGTGGTCAAGCTGTGTACCGTCATGACTGGCTATGGCTCAGTTCGGTGTAATGTGGCTGATGGAAGCTGTTGCATTGACAAGAGGGATGTTTTGATTTGCCGAGCATATGAAGCATTACGCAGCGGCAGCCATCACAGGAGTCCCTAATCATGTATCTATCCTACATCTGTTGTCCGGTATTACTGCACTGCTCATTTTTCTCGTCGTGAAGTAGAATTGAATGTTGTTACACAGAATTCAGACAACTGATGACCAGACCATTCCTTGCACTTTGCACTTCAAAAAAAAACAACAGATTTTAGACTCAACTCATGAGTCCTGCATTAGGTACAGTATATGTTGCATGTAACTCACAGTGGGATGGCTATGATGGCTCCAGCTGCAGGTGCTTCGTCTGCTTGGCCGGGGAGATTATTCACATATCTGAGTGCGATGAAACAGCTGCATGTGTGTTACTTGCAAAGGCAAACTTCCACATAATGACAAGAGGACGGTGGCTACTTGGCCTCTACCAAAACGTAGAGGCACTTAACTTCAAACAGACTTAACTTCCATAAGGTGTTCCAGACTCGCAAATCCGCTCTGCGCGTCTGGCTTCAGTGTAGTAGTTTTTCATTGGCCATTCAGAGTTCCCAGTTAATCACAGAGCCAATCGCAGCCTCTGGTCAAAGCCAAGCGCTATATGACTCATCACAACCCATTGACAGAGGAGCTCATTCAGCACGTCTTCTGTTTGCACACGTACCAAGTAGGGTCCATCATGTTTGCAGACTGTATAGGCTACTGTTGTGTATAGCTACAAAGAGGTTCTTTAAAATGTTTCGAAGCTGTTGGGAAATGGATCCTGGATTTTAAGGGGTGGGGTCAATGCACAATGAACATATCCCATGTCACCGTTTGGTCTAAAATCCCTTTACCATCCCCATATGAGATAATATGTTGTATCTTTCAAAAATATTTTATCTGTGGCGTGTGTGTGTGTATATATATATGGTTTGTTATATATGATGCTCCTCCTTTCAGAAAAATATAACATGTAAACAGGAAAAACATATTGCTGTTTTTTTCCTTTGTATTTTATACTTACAGAAAGCATTGAATAAAAATGGATAAATACTTGCACTTTAGATATATTAAGAAAAATAAAAATCTGCATATTATTTTTGATAGGGATCTCACATTCAAAGAGTATAAATTACAGGCTTTGTGACTATTGCTGGACAGAGATGTATTGAGTTCTACTTATTGAAGTATATTTTGTCTGTGTGTCAGAAGGTTTACTAAAGTAAATTGCATGATAAAGTAGTGCTACACCGATATTGTTCTTTTTTTTTAGTTGGTAAAAATGTCTGAAAACTGTGATAACAATCCTCTTGTATCATGTTTAACCTCTCCTCACCCCCTCTAGAATATTTCTTACTGAAATATGGCCTTTCCTGACTACATGACGATGGTGCTTACTTTGGCTTTGACATCAAGCTCATCCTCTACATCTCAACATCATCATTACTCGCGTCCTTACACTTCATTACTTTCTGTTTATGTACTCTCACTACCTTATTAAATTTCCGTTGATGGCAAAAAAAAAGAGAGAGGGTGTGCTGTTTTGTACATTGTTGTTTGTTTTAATGTTGGGGGAGCCTTGTCGTCTGAAAAATGACTAATCGCGCAATAAAAAGTCATTCCACATTCCTGTCTCTGCACAAATGTCTGAATGCTGGAGATCCATTTCAACAAGGCCGGGCTCTGTTCACTTACAATTCAACCTGTTCAGGTAAAAAGAAACACAAAGTTAAAAACAAAATATAAAAACATGCATTGTTACTTGACTGAATATGACAATCATATCTATTTGTTCACTTTAATTGACCAATATTCTGATACAGGCACACATACAGCTGCAGCACTTCTTATAGCTGAAGACTGATGCTAATGTTTTAGGTGTTTTCCACTGAGTGTTTCACTTTCATCGCCTGTAATCATTTAAGGCTTTAGGAGAAGTGGCAACTCTCAGCCGTGCTTATTGAATAAAGAATAATCAGTCTGGAAACTTTCTCATTGAGGTGGAGCCACAGCAGCCATAACAGGGAGGTAACTAATCATGTTTTTTGTTTTTTGTTTTTTTTTAATTTTGGTTTCAGACTTTTGCATTAGCCTTCCATGTGGAAATGAACAGATGGGAGCTAAATTTTCCACAGGAGGAAGACTTAAACATTCTACCTGCAATAGGCTGATGAACCAAAGGAAACAATAAAGTCAATGCCACTGCAAAGTTCACCTATTCCAGACTCTGCAGTCCTATATGATGCAGTTGTGGCGGTGACGCAAAGAGGATTGTGGGAGTTGTGTGAAAGTTTGCAGCTGAGGTGTGAAGACTCAGCTAAAGTTTTCATTTGACTTCCTTTAATCAGATGCGGCTAAATAAAGAACAGATATGATTTGTGCAAATTGATTTCTGTAATGAGGTTTGATAGCAAAGTGGTATGAGGGAGTGAAATGTTTGATGATTTGAATTTGCACCGTGGTGATGGAGCGGCAGAAGCACAGTGCCAATATATAGCCTGTAACTTACTGTGTGTCATTAAAATCTAGGAAGGCAGTTTACTGTATTGAAGACATCTGGGTCGGCAGTTTCTGATCTTTTTCTGCTGTCAAGCCAACTCAGTTACAATCAGGGGAAACGACTGGTATAGTGAATAATTTCATAGAATTGAATCGGGGGCTTCTCTTGGGTTTGTTTAAAGGCACAACATGTTAACCTTATCGGGTATAAACTAGTGCTTAGAGTTTAAAAATGGTGCATGCGCATAAATAAATAAACAAATAAACAAATAAAATAAAAAGTAGTTCCTGCCTTAGCGCTGAAGACGCAATATCATGCAACAAGCTTTACATTTAGCCAAGCAATGTGACTGATCAAAGTCACATCCTAACAGCGCTGCTAATTCGGTAATCCGCACACACGCAGCCAGCAGAGGCTTTAATGCTGCGACCTGGGAGAAAGTTTGTAGGACCTCTTTCGTTTCCAAGAAACAGAAACTCCAACAGTGACCTCTGTATTACACCGTTGAGCTTGGTCTTGTGATTGTGGTTACGGAGGTAATCACGGACGTCGGGGACCCTTTATTTTCTTTATTATGGCAATGTTCAACCAATCCAAATCTACATGGTAGCCTAAATGAAATGACAGCAAAGTAAGGACTTAAGAAAACCAGCAGAGCTTTATTTTACTGCAGATTTTACAGTAACTTAGCTGTCTTGCAGAAAAAAAAAATTCTTTGTGAACGCCACTAGCCTAAGTAGACCCCTATTTTTAATGCATGCTGCGGGCAGAAATTACAGGTTAAATGCACTTATTTATTTATTTATTCGTTTATTTATTTATTTTTACCAAAAAAAAGTGGAATAAGAACATTTTTCACATTTAAAAATTATATTTAATTAATTATCTACCACATTTTGTTATTGTTATATTAGGATCTGTACAAAGTAGCCTACTTAACCAGACTGTTTGGGATAAATGGTAAGAATAACGGGGGTCTAATATCCCAAGGCCTATCCCATCATACCAGAACCTGTGAAGGCTGTATATGTCAGCTGACATGCACCCCGCGGCTTTTTGCTTGGCTTGCTTTGGCTTTAAAGTTGTACCTGGAAAACTACATTCATTTTGACTAGAAAGAAAAAAAAAGGTTTCGCTCAAACTTGCTCTTTAAAACCACAATTCAACTCAGCGTCATGTTTGCTGTATCGTTATCTCCTGCCCGTGTGTTTTCAAGTCAAAGTACTCACCCGAATTTGAATTGATCCAATTTTGAGGGATAGCAGGCGACTTGTAGTTCTGTCGGCAAACACAATGCGCTGCCAGTCAGGGTGTTTTCCCGCTTCCGGTTTACCAAAATAAAAGTGTAATACATCGTGTAGATTCTCGCATTTTCATCGTAATATCGAACTGTTTATTTATTTAGCTTACAATGTAGTTGTATTTTGGTACCTATAGTAAAATAAACAACACGCCAGTTCAGTATCAGTGTGGCTGCTGTCTATTCTGCGTATTTTATTTTTGTAAAACGGCACTTGGTAACTACTTTGATGTGGAGAATTGACGACATTGGCCTGAATCCTGTAGTGAAGGAGGGTGACACAAGATAAGTCCTCTGTCTGCAGCGTCTCACGGCTCCATCTGATTCAAAAGAGACGCGACTCATCTGGAATTAACCAATCGCTTATAGACAGGGGATGGGAGGGGAAAAATAATTTGTCTCTGATTGCAATTGGATTGTCTGATACAATTTTATTTTTATATACATCTAAATAAATAAATAAATAAATAAATAAAAACACAGTTAAAATTTGAGGGGGCACGTGCCCCGTTTGAATCGGCAGACGCCTCTGGTGATAACGATGCAGCAAGTTCTCTGCAAGGCACAAAGTGGCCACTTGCAAAACGGCAACTTGCCATAAATTACAAATAAGCCAATTCACTGAGATTATTGAATTTCTCAAAACTAATATGTCGTCAAGGACTCATACCTAAGACCTGATATATGCCACCAGATAGATACACAGCAGCATTATGGAAGAATGTAATGCATGCAAATTTCCGAATTGTTTTAAGTTTGTCACAAATCTTGACCACAGTCGCTGCCATCTAATTCTGTTTGGAGAATCGCTAGTAATGATTAAATTTTATATAACCAAGCTAAAGAGAGACACAGATCTGAAAAAGCTACATGTTGGTGCTTTAGCATAGAATTTAAAGAACTGTTAGAACATTGTAGCCTCTTCTCGAAAGAATTTGTAGTTTATCAAGTCACAGATGCAGTCAGTCAGAGATGCAATCACTTTTCTTCAGCTGCTGTTGCCAAGACCTGAGAACCTCCAACATGGCTGCCAGAGTTGTGTCACATCAGATTCAAGTTCGGAATTCACATTATGAACTGCATCACAGATCTTTTCATTAAGTCCGCCAGTGCTTGTCGTTTCACTTAGGGAATCCAACGTGTCCAGTTACTGTCTGAAGGAGTTTTCATGGCTGCTGTGGAGCAAACTAGTTAGTTAAATGAGAAAAACCCAAAGATCACCGTTAATGTGAGTTAGTAGGCCAAATGGAAATCTCTTTGTTGGGTTACTTTGTCAGTGTGCTTGGAAATAAACACCCAAATCTTGATGTGATCTGAAACAGGAAAGAAATCTACTGTATGTTGAAACAGCCCCTGTTGTGTTTGTCTTGATGCTTAAATGGTTGTGGTCTGTATACCATCAATCAGATTTACTGTAAGCTTCCATGTTCTTCATTTTCATTTCTATGACCAGGACAGTAGGCTAGTAATATGTTTCTTTTTTTCAAATCAATTAGTTAGTGGGGTAATTTTTAATAAGATTCAAGAGTGAGTTTGCACACCCACAACAATCACAGTACTGGACCTTGATTGGCAGATTACTACCTACTACTCTGATTCTGCTGATACAGACTTGCCGGGTGGAGGCCATCCAACAAGTCACACTGAGTACTGTGGACTGCCTGTGGGAAGGATTTTAGCACTTAGATAGGGCTGCCAATCAACACCAGGTCTAGTTTTGGTAAATTAACTGGAGCTAATCTCCAATGGCCAGTAGAATTTTATGGATTTTTGAAAATACACTTTAATTCAATCATTGTTTATGACATTTCTGATACTGTCCCTATTACATATCCTGGATATAATGTTCATCAATGTTGGGAAGAAAGGACAAAGTCTTTAGTGCTCTGTTACGATATCTGACTAGGTCCTGTTTTTAATGCAGCCATGCTGCACTAAGGGCATTCTACCAGTGTCAGTTTTCTTACTTTGATTACATTAGACTGCACAGGTTCCATGAGGTGTCACGGGACACCCAGTTGCATTATGGCATGTACTATTATAGGCTCTCTGGGGTAATGGTCTAACATTTCCTGAATCTGACTTGTTCCTGCCTCAGCCTGCTGTCAATGGTTGAATCAAAGAAGAACTAGGGTAAATACGTCATCCAGGATGAATAAAAGAGACACTGTGCCTCTGGTCCAGTTATAAACACTTTTATATTGTATTTGGCTAATGCGCTAGCCTTAAAGCCCAAAACTGCATGCTATACAAAATTAATAAACATCCTCCAGCAAAACTGAGTATTCCCATGGTGGACTAAGGTGTGAACAGAAATGCCATATAAAAATTTAAATAATTTTAACCCAAGTTGAAAATGGTAAATCCAATCTGGCGGGTTTTAATTCTTTGTTCACACAGGTTCTTTGATAGTTTTGAATGGTACTATGGTGCCAAAAGGAGCTCACTGCCTAAACTCCAAACTATCAGCAGACTTTCCAAGATGAAGGGCATCTGAGTAAAACAGTAAGATAAAAGTTGCAGATTTATGTGGGTTTGAGACAAAAAAAGAGGTTAAAAATTTTGTGCAAAGCACATTCATGTTATACTGACATAACATCAATGAGGTAAAGGGCACCAAAGGCAAAATGATCCTGTTTTAGTTCAGAATTAATCACAATCACGATAATCTGTATAAAAGCTTACTTTATGAAGCACAGACTAAATATTCAGTAAATATGTCCTTTACATAGTATGAGCATCCTGTCAAAAACAGTTCAGATATACAAAAAGAAAAAAGAAAAAGATCCAATGCTGACATCAAAGTGCCTAAGTTGTATTTTTTTTTTTTTTTTAAATAAAACACAACGCTGAACAATTTATTTCTCACAATCCTATATTACAGCACAGGTCTATCCTAGAACACTGGGAAACAATGGTTAGCACAACAGCCAAAGTGACTATAAGGGGAAGTCTCCCAGTAAGAAAGCAGTTATTTATCCTAACATTACAGCTTTATAAAATGGTAGTTCCTCTCTGAAAATTCAGCTCCATTCCAGGATTTTGGTCTGTACAAGGATTTGACTCCAGAGTTCCAGCTGTGATTCCAGGTTTCCAGCCCAGTCCCAAAGGATCTCAGATCCCATCAGTTACTGTAGGCTGACACAGGATCCTGTGTCCTGTGCCCAGAGCCAAAGATATGATTATTAATACCCTAGGTATCCACAACTCTTGTTGTGTCCACACATGCTGCTGTGCCACACTGAGGCTGAGTGAGGGGCCGCTAGCTCTCTGATCTACAGTTGTGT
Organism: Neoniphon sammara; assembly: GCA_900302535.1. NCBI lineage: Eukaryota > Metazoa > Chordata > Actinopteri > Holocentriformes > Holocentridae > Neoniphon > Neoniphon sammara. Next base: position 9,905 of record OMKZ01043168.1, read on the forward strand.
CAAAAGCACATTAGGTAGGAAGAGGAAATATGTAAATTTATGTGTGTTTGGGTTGGGTAGGGATCAGTTAAGGTGCTAAAAAACAGCAGTACCGGTGCCCCTCCCTCCTCCTCCTTACACAACTCAACACAAGCTCCCTTTCCATGAAAAACAGGCTCAACACGTCGTTTTTTTCTTCTTGCAGTCGTCCTTAGTCAGCAGACACGGCCTCCTGCTTGGAAAACCAAACCAGTCCCTTCTTAGAAGGCGAGTCCATCCTCCTCCTCCTCCTCCTCCTCCTAACCCACATAGAGGATGTGTTGATGCCTACTCTGCTGGCGGAGCCGTCCTGCCGCTGTTGCCCTCTCCATTCCAGGATCCTAACAGTTTGCTTGAGCGTGCTCAGCTGGAGAAGTCCTGCTGCACTCTCCAACCAGCCAGTCCTTCTCTGCACCAGGTGCAGGCCCGCTGTCCCAAAAACATCTTGGTTGTCTTCACTTTTGGGAATGGTGCCAGCAGTAGGGATACACCAGAACTGTTAAAAGCCCAGTACAAGGCTTAAGGTACTACTATCAGAGAATTTCCCCGATGCTAAGATTGGATACCAAGAGGCCCGTGTAAAGTCAGAAATCAAAGCAAAGGGACTTGATTTTTTCTCTTGGAACTGATATGGACAGTGACAGAGGTATTGGTCCATCCCTAGTCAACAGGATGACGGCTGTCTTTGTGCTGAGGTGCTTTTGAGAAGCCCAGGCCTGACGATGGCAGTCTTATTCAACGGAAGGCCATGGGATTGATTCTCAGCAAACATGCTAAATAGCACTTTTGATTCCTTAATACAAAACATGACCCTGCTTTATTGGCATATTTCTGTCGCCTACAGCTTCAACGTTCTCAACTGCGAGCACTTAAATACATGCCAATTCATGGACGACCACACGCACGCACACATTTGCTCGATCGAAACGCACACCAGGTGATTCAGTCACATGCCTCCCACCCATACTTTCCTGCTCTGTCCTTCATTTTCATCTTCAGAAAACCTACCGCCATCTCTTGTTCGAAATCAGCTCCAGCAAACAGTCAGTGTACTTCGTCATGACATTAAAAGAGCAGTGAGGAGGAACTGTAGGAACAGAACATGGCACAGTGCTTTCATTCAGTCACATACAGTTATCGTCTCAAGTTCAGCCTTCACTTGGAAGAAAACCAAATACATAATAATTAAATACACATCAGTATTAGGGGCAGCGGTAGCCCAAATAACAGAGAAACTGGCTTGTGATGATTCAAATCCCTGCACCTGGTGGGGAAATCTGTCATGCAAATCCTCTCAATAACTAGCGTCGAGGTGCCCTTGAGCAAAACACTCAACCTCCAGATGCTCCAGTGGCCAGTAGTAAAAACTGGATGCACTGGGCAGCTCACACAGATGTGACGGTGTGTAACTATGTGACCATGAAGTAGGGGCATTGCTGAAAAAGAGCATGCGTGCTCTGCAAAACCCTAAATAAAAGTTTTTAAAAATTAAATAAATAAATAAATAGGCTACACATACAGGGACTTGATCCTTCCACGAGTTCATCTGAGTTCATGGCTGTGAGCGTTCAAGAGTCCAGTCTTTGTAACACTGGGGCAGATATGCTGTATCTACACACACCACACTCCACAGACGCTCAGGCCTGTGAGGAGCTGGGTGAGCGAGAGCGAATGAGAAAGGCTAAAATGCTACAGTAGTACCACCTCCACCCCGGACCTGTCGCCGCCCAACACCTGGACTGAAGCACAAGGACAGAACAGAGTCGTAAACTTGACAGCTGTAAAGAATCTGCTGCGCATATCTCATGGTAGTGGATAAAATACACACACTGTCCTGTCCTTGTTCTTCTTTCTAACTTGTAACCAAAACAATTCCCTCATTCTGCTCGTAACTACAAACTTTTCAACAAAAGACAATTGCATCGATCTTACTTGCACTTAAAAATAATACTGATAATATCACGATAAATAGTGATCACAATTTTGATCAAGTTTAATGTGCAATAGAAATGCTCTACGAACTGAGGTTTGGCAGGAACAGTTGTCGGGTATGGAGGGCAGATCCTTCATCTATTGCTCAGGGCCACAAATTCATCAGGA
>OMKZ01043169.1:2158-12614 GCA_900302535.1 Neoniphon sammara
TCCCCTCGATCCCCCCCTTATTCTATATCCTTCCCTTTCTCCCTTCATCTCTCCCTCCGCTCCTTTACTCCCCCTCTCCTCATTTCCCCTGTCAGCCTTTTCCTTCATTCCTCCTGCCTTTCTCGCTCCGTGCTGTAAACCTCGTGACCTGCGTCTCTCAGGTGTACTTTAATCTGTGAGAGGTGCAGTAAAGTTTGAGTACTTTGTCTTTTGGTGTGTGTGTGTGTGTGTGTGTGTGTGTGTGTGTGTGTGTGTGTGTGTGTGTGTGTGAGAGAGAGAGAGAAGTGTGATTGAGGCAAAGGGCGCTACAAAGGTAATTGAACTGGACGTTGACTGTAAATCATTGAGGGCTTCAGCTTTTATAGTAGGAATGTATTTCTTTCTCACCGTTTCTCTCTCTCTCTCTCTCTCGCACACACACACACACACACACACACACACACACACACACACTGGTGTAGTGTATCGGAGCGGATTGGTACCATGTGGAGCAAATGATTAGTTAAGGTGTTTAAAAAGAAACGGGTAAAAATGGAAAGAGAGAGAAAGATTCAGAATCTAAAATGCAAAGAGAATCAGAAATCAGAAATGGAAAGTAAACAGGAGCAGAGTGAGAGGAGTGAGTGGCTGCGTTTGTTTGCACAAAGTAACCAGACAACCTGATAAATCATCATTAACGTCCTATTTGGATTAAGCTGTGAACAAAAAAAATTGTGAAAACGTTTCGCTAGCAGCAGCTCCGCCCTGTTTGACTCAAAAATAGTAAGTTGTTTTAATAAAGATGGAAGAAATGATGATCCTGTTAGTCAGTGCAGTGTTTTTGTTGACATTAAAATGTCTGAGAGACGGCAGTAACAGGGACTTGTTTCATTTGGGAGTCAGCCAGGCGTCTTCATCAGGTTTCTCCTATTTGGACTATGAGCTAGTTAGTCTGATCCAAAAGCTTCAAAACATAATGCTCTGTGCGTGTAAATATAGGAAATAAGAGAATATGATGGAATTAAAGTGAAAAGATGGAAAGAGATGGAAAGACAGACCTCCCCTTACAACAACATGGAAACCAACATGTGAATTCAACATTCTGGTTTTCAAGTGGAATTTCTCATTTTCTGTGTGAAAACCGATGTATGTGACATTAAGTTTTCACATGTGCAACAAATACCGTCAGGTGCAATCGGAGGCAAAAATATGGATAAAAAAACCTTCGCCAATGAGTTTAAATCTTCACACCTAAACACTTGTGATGTCACGTGAAAAACTGTTCACATACATATAAACACTATTTATACTTTAGATACATGTGGGTTTTCATGTGACCTTTTTAAACAGGATTCTTTAGTAATAATGCAAGAAAAACAGAGGAAAAAATGTATATGGTATAAGCACAGCTTTACAACGATGAAACCGAGTCCCTCCTCTCACCAGACGCACGTTTTCCTTTTCCTGTGCGAAGCCGACCGAGCAGAGCATCTGAAACTTCAGCTTTCTGCCGTTTTCCAGGTACGGTGATGTTGAAATGTGCAGACGCTGCCATAATAACACGGTTAGACACAGTTAACTGACACCGGTGGACCAGGACGTGCAGGACCACACATAGAGAGAGAGAGAGAGAGAGAGAGAGAGAGAGAGAGAGAGAGAGAGAGATGAAAATGAAACAGAAAACGGCTGTGAGAGAGAGCAGTCAGTCAAAACTGTCAAAAAAAGAAAATACAGGTTCCCACTCATTTATAAAGTTTTTAGCATCAGCACTTTTTTTGTGAGAGAGAGAGAGAGAGAGAAATGCTGAACCATAGATAATGAAGAAAGAGACCGTAATAAATCAAAACTGACAAATACAGACAGAAAGAGAAATTATTAAACACGGTTTCCCACGAGTTAAGTTTTCATCATCAGTGCATTCTGTTTGAGAAAGAGAGAAACAAAGTCAGTTCACATAATAAAGTTTGTAAAGTGAAATCCTGAATATAACAACAATAAAAGAGAAGAAACGTGGGAGAAAGAAGCTGCAGTAAATCAAAACTAATTATGAAATATAGTTTCTTGCTTCATCACGTTCTCCAGTTGGCACTTTTGGAGACAGAGAGATAATTATTTCACATGTCAAAGCTTGGTAAATTGAAATACTGTCAATAAAATAAAAAACTTAGAGAAAGAGTCTGCAGTAAATAAAAATGACAAATTAGATGTTGTATCAGTCTAAATTTCCACCAGCAGCACAATTCATGAGACAGAAAAACAACTGAATGACAAAAGTAAAAGAGAAAGAAGCAAAGAGTTTCTGCTCACAGCTGATAAAGAAAATTAAAGGAACAGTCCGTAGAGAACTTGTAAGGTATCCTGTCTCACTCAGTTATAAATTTTAACCTTTTGCTGTTTCTGAAAGAGGAAGAACGAGAAGGATGGAGACACAGAAAGACTTGAAATACCAAAGATATGAGAAACAGACTGCAGAAAATCCAAACTCTTTGAAAAAAAGAGAAATTTTGAAATATAGCATGCCACCAATTACAGGCTTTCACCATGCACACTTTGACTAATCCCTCGCAGCGCCTGGCAGCCCCGGCCTGTGGCAGCAGAGTTTTATTGGGACTGTAATGTGGGCAAATGCAGGCTTTATGTGCTTGGTAAATATATGTTTATGATCTGAGAAAGAGATGGAGAGGCGTGTGTGTGTGTGTGTGTGTGTGTGTGTGTGTGTGTGTGTGTGTGTGTGTGTGTGTGTGTGTGTGTGGTTGATGTTAGAGGGAGGAGAGGAAGAACACACGGCGACAGACTCATAAGTAAAGGAAAAAGGAAAGTGGGGAGTTCAAAGGGAGAGGGGAGGAAAACCGAAAACAGAGGAAGGAAACACTGAAGACCTGAGTGTCACAAAGTCTGTTCGTGATGAAAGGATGAAAGGAAGGGAGGGACGAAAGACAGAGACACAGTTTTAAAAAAAAAAAAAAAGTTGACAGAAGCTGTAAAGACAGGATTAGTACCCCGAATGACGCCAGAGTTTTAATTGCTAACATGGGACGTCTGTAATCTCATGCACCCATTCATCTGATGTTAGAGTCTGTGTAATGTCTCTTTAAAGTGTTTTTTATAATCAGACATAATGCAAACAGAATGTAAACAACATGGTGGCACTTACATTGAAGATTTCACTGCAAAAATAATGATTTAGTCACAATCAGGCAAAAAAATCTGCCCGTGGGATGAGATAATCCCACTTGCTTCCAATGCAGTTTCATTTGATGCAGGATTTTTTTTTCTGGGAATAAATATAAAAAATATGTTGAAACAAGGCCAGAATGAGGCAGATCATGAAAATGACTCTTGATGCAGCTTGTCAGTGCCTGGTTGCAGTGGTGGATGTTTGATTTGGGGCGTGACCAAAACAACACGGCGTGTCTGAGGTCATCACAGTCGGGACGGTCCTGTGTGGATGAGAAGTGGCACCAGCTCAGACAGGGTGAAGGATTAATTTCTCTGTGCACTTTGAGATTTTTGGATTTGCTAAAAAATAAATTGCGTACATTGGCCTCACATTGTTGAAATGTGTTTAATCAGCACCAAGATCTTGCTGTGGATTAATCACAGCTGACTGCACAAAATAAAGAGTAGAAACAGGTCTTCTTTGTGCAAGGTACATTTTATGCATTTTTATAAAACTGGCAACCAAACTTTCCCTGTTTTTGTTTTTTTCTCCTAGTGTCAGGCGTGTCAATAAAGCACCCACTGAGGAATGAAAGCACCAAATGAAGTATGAGATATCCACCCCTAAAAAAAACACCGACACACCCATTATCTCATATTGGCATGAAAGTTCAACACGTTATGAGCTGGTGCTGAAAGAGTCATCCTGAGACTTTTGCTTATAAAATAGTTCATGTATGTTTTTAAATTCTGCCTGATGAATTGCAGCAAACAAAATGGATTTACAATGTTTTGAAATGAAAACATTCAAATCTTTATTTTGCATATTTGCCAAAGTTTGTGAGGAGCCACTGCAGGGCTGCTGAGAGGAGATCAAGGAGCAGGAAATCACGAATTAGCTTTAATCATCATCATCATTCTCTCTCTCTCTCTCTCTTTCTTTCTCTCTCTCTCTCACATACACACATGTCTTTATCTCCTCACCCTCTGATGCCTCCATCTGTCCAGGTCGAGCAGGGATTTTCATTTATCGGTCCTGGAGTGGAAGAAGGGATTAAGAAATAAATGAAAGAAAGTGAGAGAGAAGTGAGAAGGAAAGCGTCCGGGAAAGAACCAGAACCCAAATAACAAATTACCTCATACCTATTACCTGAAACATGTAACGTTTATATGCCCTTGGCCAAATAACGCGAAATCACACATATTTGAGAGGTTGAATATGAAATATCCCCTCAAAGATTGTGTGTGTGCAGATTTGGCCACTGTCAACTGGCCGAGCGTCACCTGGGACGTTCAGTTTTTGTTATTAAAAAAAAAGAGCAAAGTGCAAAATGTGTCCAGGGTGAGGGATTCGTCATGGCAAAGTCATGGGAATCGCCCAGTGAAAACACGATAGAAAGTTGGATAATTCTCTGACGGGCTCGCTGGCCGGGAGGATGGAGTTTGTTCCTCTGCCTCTCCTCCTTCCCTCCCTGCTGGTCGTGTTTCCTCCTCCAGCCGCTCACCAACGCTCTCATCTGGCTCCCAACCTCACCGCCTGGCTCGCTGCACGCTCTCCTGGCCCGCAGCTTCAGTGGAAGAGTCTGCCATGTTTAGGCTCCAGTGGAGCTGTCAGAGAGCGACTCTGCTGCCAGCTTCCTCAAGTCATAAAGAGAGAGTTATGTACGCAGTATGGGGTAGATGGACGAGATAATGTGGTACATTTCATCATGTTTCAGCGCTGGGAGACAGGCGTCTTCGCTGCTCGCTGCTCCTATCGGTGGCTTTGTCACTGCTGTGCAAGCTTTGATCAACTTTAAATTGTAGTGGAGTGGTCAAGGTTTTCAAAGATACCAAATATGTCCGACTGAATTAAAAAAAAAAGTGTATAAATTGATGCACAAGACAACTAGATATTTTCTATTTGACGTAATGCTGCAGGAATAAAACAATGGCATCTTGGGTTTGAATATTTCACTCAGTTTAAGTGTGATGAAGCTTCAGCGAAGACTTTCAACCAGCAGATAAATATGTATGTGACACTGTCGCACAATATGGAAAAAAAAAATTCTGAGTTAAGGTGAAATTTCAGGGAACATTAGAGTTTAAATTAAATGTGAGCAGGGCTTTCATCAGTCCAGGAGTTTCTGGAAAGTCATGGAGATTTGAAAGGTCTGTTGTAGACAGAGTCACTGAATTTAACAAATTCATGCGACAAGTCAAGGAATATCATGGAATTATGTAATTGTCAAATTAGTAACCAGTTATTCACCAAATGTAATATGTTACATGATGTTCATATTATGTTCACTTCCCTCACAAAATAAAACAGTGATAAACTTTAATGAGACCTCTGAATCTGAAGTGAGAATTGAAAAAAATGTCATATTTATGTAGGTCATGGAAATTCAGCCTTTTAATCATGGAAAACTCATGGAAAAGCCAGGAAATTTTGACATAGAGTAGGAAAGCTGAATGTAGCTTTAAAAAGCAATAATTGTAATAAGGTAATAAAGATATAGCATGTAGCATTTTAAAACATTAATGTTCATTACTATAAAGTAGCTGTGATACCTTTGGATAATTAGACAAATCGGGCTATAATCGAGACAAACTGCACCCTCTGTCTCATGCCAGTGGTATTTCTGATGCTAGCATTTCTTAAAAAAAAATAAAATAAAAATTGCTCTAACCTGCTGACTCCTGCTGCTAAATTTCCTCACCCTAACTGGTGTTATTCCACATGTGTTTGCAAAGAATAAACATGTTGAAAGTGATCATTTTTCCATTGGTCTTTCATGTCTTAAACCACCTGCCATTGTAAGAAGCTCGAAAGCAGCACCCTCTTCCTGTTTTGTGCCCTAAAGCAACACCAGCCTGTTTCCTGTGAAACCAAATGCAGTGACACTCAACGTAAAAACACAGAGTGATGAGCTCAGTGATGAGCTTGTTTGTAATTACACTAATGTCTCAGAATTAATATACTGACAATTTATTGATGTTTAAAGGCTGCATGCAGCAACTTTAAAGACAGAGGGTGGTCCATCTCCTCCACTTTAATTAGCACACACTGTCAATATTTCATACACAGTTTAGGCTCTTAACCACTGCAGCGTCTCTTTGCATTGTCTCAGTTGTTGCTTTGAGATGTGATGGCAACATTTTGTGTCATCAAGCAGCCTATTGTTGTCTGAAGAAGGGGAAACACATCACACTCTGTGCATTTCTATATGATTATCCTAAACACACATGAATCCATCTTTGATCTGGGTGCTGTGGCTTTGACCTTTTCACCCTTGGTTGTTTATAAAGTTGGCAACAGATGAACTGAAGCTATTTTGCAGTTTCCCTCCATTGTAAACCACTCTGGAGAGGAGTGTCAGATAAAAGCCAAAAATGTTAAATGCATATTTGGCTGGAAACACAGAGGTGATTACTCTGAGCTGCAATGGGCTGGGCTTCAGGAGTTGCCTCACTGCCCACATTTAACTTTTTAGTGAAGCTGTGATGTGCCAGTCAGAATCCATCGGGGGCTGTAATGGGGCTGAACCGGGCACGCTCCGTAGCGTCCAGGCGATCCGCTGGACGGGTCGGTGGCGGTGTCGGCTTTAAAGCGGAGAGGGAAAAGACCAAGACGCTCGACTGAGTGTCAGTGAAGCAGAAAGACTTTTATATGAGAGAGGGAGAGGAGGGGAGCAGAGAGAAAGAGAGGGAGGTTTATTTGTTAATTATGATTCACATTTTCAGATCTCTCCCTCTTCCTGGAGTCCACAAACAAACAAACAAAAAAACTGTGGGCAAGGGTCAAGGTAGTCACTCTAGTTGAGTAGCTTTTTGTGTAATTGTACTTTGAATATTTTTTAAAATCAGTAATTTTACTTATGCATTACGTGATATTTCTGAGGTATTTTATTTTGCTACATTTCGAGTCAGAGCAGTAATTTGGTCTAATGTAATAAGCATTACATTAGAAACAGGCCAGCCATAACTTGGCCAACTGTGGAGCCATTCACTGTGAAAGGTCAGTCACCCAAGAAGAGTAATCTGGCTTCAGTTTATTTTGGAAAGTTTTCCCTGCCCTTGAAGGTCTGTGTGGGTAACTGTGCAATATCTTCATAATTATTACCAAGATCGAATATGTCCACTTGCATATCATTATTGGTTTAGTTTTAGCTTTTTCAGTTTATTTCTGACAGGGACCGTGTACAAAAAACATTATTCTTAGTGAGAAGATTTGCTTTGCGCCAGATTTAGCTTGTAGCTAATTTACATCTGCAGCCCGTAGGCAAGAAGACACAGAGGCTCTGCACAGACATTATAAGTGAGAGAAAAAAGATACAAAATACAATTAAAATCACAAAAAACAATCACCACATCCCCAACATGAGCGCCTACAGCCAGCCTAGAGTCCAGTCCAGCTTCACCTCCCCAGTACAATACACATTCATACACAGGGACATACAAACATACATACATATAAACATTAATTCATACATGCATACTCACAAACATACGTACAGACAGACAGTGTCTTTACATGCATGGCTCCCTGCAGACCCATTAACATGAATACAAGGCCATTTCTGCATATCCTGTATATATGCTGTCATTTTTCACATATTGTCTTTTAAATACTTTCATTTTCCTCTTATTGTTAGATGTTTTAGAATATATTTCCACTTTCGTAATGCCCATTGTCCTCTGTTCCACTGCTGCTGAGTCTGCTGCTGTAATTTTGCACGTCCTGTTAATGCTGGATTCATACTTTGTCCACATTTTTCATTCATACATTCCTAGTTAACATGCTCTAGTGCTGGAATTGTAGGATGCATGTGTGTATTTAACCTCCATATAACCTATTTTTATTAATATCCTATTCTTCTTTGATGCCCCCTACAATTCGCTGCTGCAACAGCCCAGTTTCCCCAACAGGGATCGTTCAAGTTTCATCTAATATCTAATCTGGAAAAGTGACTTTACTAACTTCAGTTGGACTGAGAAGGCTGTAAATGTGTGTGATCATGCTTAGGAATGTAAGAACTGAGACAGGAGTGAGGGAAAAGGACAGAAAGACAATCATACATTACAGCTTACAGATAGGGAGGGATACAAAGCTGTTAAAGGAAAAATCCACCCTAAAACACATTAACACTATATAGTAACAAGGACTGTTGGTTTTCATTGTGTTTCTGGTGCCTATTTGCAGTTTTAGGCTGTGATGTTTTTCAAATGTGATGCACACAGAGAGCAGCTGCAGCCACAGTGGAGCGTAATGGGAGAAAGAAGTGAGCTCTCTCTGTTCTGTGCTGGATTTCTCCCTGAATGTTCGTTTAACATCGCTGCAAATCTCTGAATCGACAAAGAAACACTTGTTCTTTTATATTTAGGGGTTGGCTTTGAAACCTGACAGCTAACGCCTCTGTTTTAGATTGTTGAAAAGTTTTTATATTGAACACCACTGTAGCCGTGCTGAGAATATCTCAGTGATGTCACTGGATTCACTTTTGGCTGCAGAACAACGTTCATCCAACAACAAAACGGCACTAGAAACCCAGAGTAAATGAGCAGTGTAAAGTTTTCAGTGTGTTTTAGGCTGGAATTAGAAGGAATGTGAGCCAAACAGTCGTGACCTGAGACGAAGGAAACGGTTGGAGAACACTTTACACTTTTTGTTATTGAGAGAGTGGGAGAAAGATAATAGGAGAGAGGAATGGAGAAGGTGAAAGACACCCCTAACACACACACACACACACACACACACACACACACACACACACACACACGCAGATACAAAACACACAGAATATTAATTTACACGTCAAATGGTCACTGATGAGGGAATAAGGAGAGCATTTACACTTTATTGAGAGAGAAATGAGAGAGAGAGGTTCACATATATGCAAACTGTCTCTCTCTCTCTCTCTCTCCCACACACTCACACACACACACACACACCTCTTCCTCTCGCCTGAGCAGAAACACTAGCTGAGTTGTTTTACAGGCTTCTGATTATTTTGATAACCCTTAATGATGATGGATTGACTGAGATTTAATGGAAAGAAATTTAATGTCTCATAAATTTTTAGGTGGCACCTTGTTTTTCCTTGTTTCAGAGGTTTGAAAACCATTACGCGGTGAGGGTTACGGGACATTAAACAGCCTACCTTTAAAGTCTGGAGTGGGACTGTAGCGGCAGCAGGGCTGGGATCTATCATCTGCAGGCAAAATAATATATTTGAAAAGAAACATTATAATTTTGGCTTCTGATTTGGATTTAATCGAATGTGATCCGTTAGCTCTGAAATGAACAATTTTGTTTTTCAGTGCGCTCACCGGGTTTGATTTTGTTGGCCAACAACCTCTGACGATGTGTTCCGTCTGGACTGTGTTTTCGCCACCGCCATTTTTTTTTTTTTTTTGACGCTGGAAAAGAGGCAAAGTTACTTTTTGAAAAATGTGATACAGAACACAGAAAAATGAACTCTTTCAGTCAGTCCTCTTTAGCTTTAGAAGTTAGTTTTAGAAAAATGATTTCCAGACAGTCGGAAATACACCGAAAGTTAACATGTGACATCATTGCTAATTCCCATGACCCCCTGCGGTGGTGATTGACTGTTTACAGAGAGGAACTCATGTGAAGACATAAGTACTTAAAACTATAAATATTGCACAAAATGAAACTTTTTTTATTTAAATCACGGAGAGAAACATGGTTCTGGTCTGATGTTATATAAGTAATAAGGAAGTTCAACTGTCAAGTACATTTATTAAAATCCACCCAGAAACACTTAAACCCTGTTAAAAAATAAAGCAACTACTAGCCGTCATTGAAAAAATATTACACAAAAATATTACAGTATTATATTTACTTAAAAAAAACATAGGTAACAGTTTCCACACAGAAATTCTTAGTTAATTTAACTTGATTGAACTTCCTTTTTTTCATTGTTTAAGGAGAGACACTGGAAATGTAACTGGAAATAGTGGATCCAATTTAATTAGTGATGTGAAGTCAAATAATTACATGCAGAACAAAAGTATTGCAATAAATTAAATGTGATGAATTTAAGTAAAAACAAGGAAATTATATTTTCATGTAGAAATTAAATAAAATAGTCCGGTTTGATTTACAGGGTCAAATAATATTTTTTTCAGTGCATGTACCTTGAATCACTGGGTCCATTTTGTCATTCAGGTATGATGAATGGTTCATTGTTTTCATTTCTGTAAAACATTGTGACATTTTTTAGATTCAGACTATGTTATGTGAAGCTATACGTACAACAACTTTCAGTTTTTTTAGTTATTTATTTCTATATTTTTAGAGATGGCATTTATC
>OMKZ01043171.1:6407-18848 GCA_900302535.1 Neoniphon sammara
GACATGATGCGTACACACTGAACACTTGCTCTGTGCCAGCCACACCCTGAGGACCTGAGTAAGATCTATTACTGGGCTATATCATGGGTGGCATATCTTGGACTGGACACACGCACACACACACACACACACACACACACACACACACAGAAGTATGTTTATAAAAAGGAATCTTCTTAGAGCTTTGAACTTGTACATACTATCAGTTTCCTGCAAAAACACAAGTATGTTTAAAAGGTTAACTTGACAGGAATTGCAGAGCCGCTGGTTATTTTCCCCGATGTCCATTCTACATCCTGAGTGTTTTATCTTCAGTGGGTTGCTCAAACACAGGTTTGTAAAAAATGGAGGCAATGTCAAGTGTCACACTAAGAACAGGGGAGATATGGTTCCTGCTGGACACCAACAAGATTTCTTCAATTCATTTAACAAAAATGCTTTTTCATGCCCAATCATTTTCTTAATTTTAGCGTTGAATAACTAACTTTGGTAGGAACACACGACCCCTCACACTACTAATCACTTATGACCTTGATGGAAAAAATGAATGCTGTCAGTGGCGCAATGAATGACTCTATAGGTCAATGTCAAAATCAGTGGTTAAGAGTGAATGTTAAAGGGACATTGTGACATTTTGGACTCTAGGCTGTTCTTTTATTTGTGTCATTTTGGAAATGTACCCATAAAGGTAATTAAAATAATTAAGAAACTTCTTGACAAGTCAGTAACATCTAAATTAAAATATCCCTTCCCTTAAGAAAAAATGTCTTCAGATACATATTTCTTGTATTCAAAATGTAAAATCAGCTCATAAGATTTTTCTAAGTAACTGAAACCTGATGTCCTAACAGCACCCTTACATCACCCACGGCGGTGATGTAAGCCTAATAATATTTCCAAAATCACTGTAATATTTGGTAATCTTCCAAGTATTACTATTGGGAACAAACCCACACTGACTACTCAGGCTTTTGAAATTCAGGCATGGATGTGTGTTGCTTTCTTTATTTGACCCCTGCCGTCCTGCGAGGAACGTGCTGTGAGGATATTGTGTTTCACCATCTGAGACACACAGATAAATATTCGCTGTGTAAATCATGTCCTGTGTAGAGGCGCAGGGGGGAAAGGTAGATCCACCGCCTCAATGGCAGGAAATGGCCCCTCGGGACTCCTGGATGAAATCACAAAGCCTTCAGGTTAAACAAGCAGAATATATTACTATGTTGTCCTCTTCTCCCTCCTTATAGCCTGATAACACTGCGCCATGATTTTTAAGCCAGTGTTTCAAAAAATAAACAAAGATCACAGCGAGTAGATTATAGATTACAGTAGATTCTCAGAGTAATTTTATCTTGAATTCATACTTATCAAGACTATTTCAAACTAATTTAAATCAGATCATGTTACGGCACTGGCAGACAATTTAATCTGATGAACAAAACACAATCAATCAAGATAGTAATTGGAACTGGAATGTCAAAGCAAAGTCTTGGCTGCAAAGCAAGAGCTGCACTACTAGAAGTTATGACAGGATTATATTACTGTATTACTAGATGTACTGTACAGAGGAAATTTGTGCATTTTTGATGTTTAAACCCACTTTGGGGGTTTTTAATAAATACTAATGAGCCACAAAACATCTGTGCATGAACACAAGGGTCAGCTCCTTCAGGCAAGATTTCCAGCAGCAGGAAACTTTCTATCTTGAACTATGAAAAGAAGCTTTTCTATGAACAAAAAATCATGTCCAACACAGTGTTATTGCTTCATCAACCACAACCATCTCTTTTAAAACTTGCAGTCATAAATAATAAACATGAAGACTTTTCAACTTCAGGGCTCTACAGCTCAAGTGAGGAACTTCTGTTGACTTTAATTTAAATGAGAGAGGCCAAGGATGAACTTAAAGTAATAGACCTTTAACACAGCAGCCATTTTGACATGAAGTAGTAGATAAACACAGGTGTTACTAATCATGCAACTAATCATCAGTTAAGGTTCTGTACCTAAATAGAGCAGAACGTCATTAATAACATCTGTGTGTTTGTTTCATGCCAAAATTGCTGCTGTGGAAAAGGTCTATTGTTTCTTCTTTTCTAACAAGGGCACAGTGAAAGGAAATATGAAACGGAGGAGAGAGAACAAGCTTGAACTCAAAGCTTGAAATTCAAAAGCTCGGCCCAATAAATGTAAACTGAATAGATCTAAGCGTGCAGATGATCTCCTCAGCTGGTAAGCATTGCAGAGGGACGGTTTAAGTGAGGACCTCTCCGACTCAAGTGACCAGCGCTTGGCATAAACATGTAATTTGAAGCCACACTCCAGTGATTTCATGGCCTCTTTGCTTTTCAAAACTCAGTCACAAATGAATCTGACCTGTGCAACATTTGTAACCGTAACCTTTCCAGTGACTTCAAACAGGCCTTGCAAAGAAATATTCTGTTAAATCGGAGTAACAGCTAATTACTGGCACAACCAATCCAAGCCCTGATGTGAGACTCACTGTGATTGGTGGATCACTTTGTGAGGTGAATTGTTCAAGCTTTGAAAACAATCATAGTTGGCCCAAGTCACTAATAAATATGTTTACTCCTAAACAATCCATGTTTTTGTGACTTCAATTACATTAAAGGACATTTCACTTTTCCACTGCGTGCACTGTTGTTGAATATTTTTTCAATTTCTAACCCAGCTCAGAGATTCCTCTGCCATCCTCTGTTGCATGGAGCCTTGCAGCCCAACGCTGACACAACACAGCCTCAGTCAGTCAATCTCTTCATGCCACACTTAATTTGCTGGCATCTCGCTGGCTGCATTGAGCGGCTCTCCTCCCGAATAAAGCCGCATTATTAGCAGTCTGTGTGTTTTGGCAGGGAGGAGAGCCGAGCGGGGTGGCGAGAGAGGAGACGAGCCACGGGGAGGAATGTGTTCTCTCGGAGACACCAAAGCCCCCGTGCCCGTCCCGCTGCAGCCTCCGTCCAGCAGCAAATCAAAGCGGGACTTTGTCATTTATTGCCTGTCTTCATTTACTGCTCGGAAAACAACGGAGGAGCTTGGTCAGACATAAAGTTGATTTATTGGCACATGTCAGTGTTCACTGTGTTTCCAGCAATTGTGTTTTGTGTCATGAGGGAGCAAAGTAAGCAGGTGATCTAACACTGTGTTCTGTCTATCATGCTCTGATTTGATCAGCACAGCCTCTATATTGAATTTCAAGGGAGAACAACAGTAACATGCTTGTCTACAAACCCTTTACAAGAGCAGAATTCATGTGCCCTGATTAGCATTTGAATACTTGTCAGATTTTGGTCATTTGACTTAAGATTTTGATCACATGGCTACCTAAGCACTGGGTATGTGTTGTAGTTCACATACCAAGTACTTGAACAGCCAAAGTGCAGTATTTGGTTTACCAAAAGTTGAAAGAAACCAATACAGAAGCTGCATATTTTTTCTTAAACTGCTGATCTTGACAGATTCATCACCAGAAGCCAAAAAATCCATGTCATTGTGTTTGCAGCACCACAAAATCAGCCTCCCCCGTGCCTCTTTAATGCAGCCCGGTAACACCAGCGTTTCCCCCCAGCTTTCCTGCTCACTGTTCCCATTCCCACCTTGAGCACAAAAGCCCAGTGACAGGCAGACAGGCGGATGCATGGAGCAATGGACAGGAACACCCCTACTCTGTTCTCTCTGCCTCTGTGGTAAATAAGCTTCCCCCCTCACAGAAGTTATGTTGGCACGGTAACAGAAATATTATGAACTCTTTGTGACCCCAGAAACAAGAACAAACACCCCAGGCCTCGGCTGGACCCTGATATGGTGGGCTTAAGAACTACAAACACACACACAGGCAAGTGGGAGATATGAAGCATCAACACCAAGACTGTGGCTTTCACTCTTTCCCACCCTATGTATTAGTGTGGCATAAGTTCTGTAAATCTTTATGAACTAGCTGACTAGACCAGCTGCAAAAACTGTGTTAAATAATGCCTTGAAAATAAACACCACAAATTAGAAATTAATCAAAGAGTATGCATTGTCACACGGGCAAAAATGAAGTCGAGAATATTGCCTCCTGAAAAAACAAAAACATTATTTCACCTTTTTCCTTTTGCAAGCTGCAGCTACTCAAACCCCTAAAATCGGTCCTGCTCATCCTCTTTTGATGCTCCCAAAATTAAACTAGATTTGAAGTGAATAGTGTATCAGCCCAGGAAGTCTGATGCCTTGAGCGCATGTTTTTTGCATGTTTTTCCTGTTGGAGGCAATTATGGCATTTGAAAAAGTGTGCATATGCATCTGTTCCTGGATTGGCTCTAACCCTACTCAAATCCTCATCTTACACTACCCTTAGTTTAAACATTACTGTCCTGCTAGTCCTGCTTCTGATCTTAACCATAAACCTAAATCTGAACCCTAAAGTAACATAATCCTAATTTTAATTTTGACCTTAAACTCAAATCCTAATCCCAGAGAAACTGTTTGAAGAAGCAAAGACCAGCCAAAATGACCTCACTTTGCAAACATGTCCTCGCTTTGAAGGATGGTAAAACATGAAAACACACACACACACACACAAATGAATTTTATACTCTATTGTCCGGCTCTTTCCACTCCCTGTGTTCTACACACACACACACACACACACACACACCCTTGAAAACTGAAATAAACACAGACACAGACATACAATAACAGTGCCCGTTGATTGTTTCATGCCTCTTGTTGGAGCAACAGCGAAATGAAAACAGGAGTCTGCAGAATCAGGACTGCAGAAAGACACTTCAGACCCTCAGCTTCGAGTCCCAGTGAGCTGAGCTGCAGGTTAGAAATGTAGGAGCTTCAGACAGAGGAAATGAAATTATGTTTTCCATTCCACTGTTTTTGCAGGATGACCGCTGCTCCACTCGGCTAAATCTTTGCTAAGGTGCTGGAAACATCAGTGAGTCCAAACTGATAGAAAAGATTTCCTCACACTTTGATCTATGCAGTGTTTCACTTTGCATAGATCAAAGTATGCGGGAATCTTTTCTATCAGTTTGCATTCCACTGTTTTTAAAATACGACTCTATTGGTGTAGCATTTGACCTTTTAGTGTACAGCCCCATGTCTAGTGTGTGTGCGTGCGTGCATGCGTGTGTGTGTAATAACATTATGTGTGAAAATAATGACCTGCATGCATAATGACCAATCTGCATCTCCTAATGCATTCTGCAGTTCTCTGACTCAGTTGTTCTTACAAATAGAAATTAATATTGAAGAAGAAAATTCCTGTGAATAGGTCGGTTTCTTGGTTGGTTTTTCTTCAGGGAGCTATAAATAACATAGTAGCTCGATAGTATGGGCCCTCTGTGGGGGTCAAAAGGTTAAGCGTCTGCAGTTCCCGTTATTCCTTAACTCCCATGTACCGGACTTTGCGTTTTTCCCAAAGTCCGGGACATGGGAGTTGCAGTTTTCCAGTGTAAAACAGCCTTTTCTCTCATACTCTGACCTGCGATATGGCACATCCTTCTCTGTGGGGGATTTTAAGACATTTGGCTCACAATGTGAATTTCAAACAAATATGAACTCCAAGGAAGCAACCTGCAGAGTAAGGACGGTTCCCATTTAGATTCCCCCCAAAAGAAACACAACACACACACACACACACACACACACACACACACACACACACGAGTATTTGTTCTAGTGTTTGGAAGCTGTGCTTCCTTGCAGCTGGACCAAACAGAGTTGAATGATGATCCAGTCAATGTTAAAGTCTTTGTTCTTATCTGTTGCAAAAATTGTGAAACAAAATAAAAAGTTATGGCTATGAAAAGCACTCATATGTTGAAATGATCAACTGTTATGCAATGCACATCCCTTTCTTTGGAAGTGACCTTTCAAAGCACAGCTGAAGCATTTGACTGTAGGAAAGAGCAAAGACTGAATACAGAGCAGTTTTCAGGATGGTTGAAAAGCAACAAAGTCTTGATGAAGGGATTTAGGTATTAAAAGCTACTCATTAAGGTAAACTATAGGCGATCACTGGGGGTATAATGATTACAAAGATATTGTGTTGATGTAACAGAAAATTATGAACTTCAACTTTATTTGTCAACTTTTTTAGACTAAATAATATTACACAGCGCATTTTCTTCAGCAATCACACACATAATCATTGAAATAAACTCGCTGCTGAAATATTTAGCATAAAAATTTTACCTTTACCTTTTAGGCTTTTATCTCATAGTGGCCTAAAATCTGTACAATGGTATACCCTATAAATATGTACAAATACATAGAGGACATACAGATATTGTAGCATCTCACATCTTATCATTCATGTTTCCCTACAAACAGCCATATAGAGAGCCTTCACTTGAACAGCCTACTCACATGTTAACAATATGTGTGAAACGCTGCCAGTTCATTTAAAAGCAGACTGGCTGTCGCTTTATAGGGTGCCAGACAAATGAGCCTGTGCATAAGCTAAATCCCCACTAAATACTTGGCCGTTGTTTTAATTTGCGCTCCTGTTCTTGGCCCAGTCTCATGTCTGGTAAACACATCGGTTCCTGGTTCTGTTTCCTCCTATTTATGTTCTCATGTCTATCTACGGGCTGCAGGAGACTGAGACGCTGTGGGCATCCAAGGGTTGGCAGGCTCGCTGCACAGTCTGAGAGAAAATAGTCACCCAGTATCTGTTCAGACATGTTAATGGTGTGTATGTTTACAGCAAGTGCATCAGGAGCCAGTGGGACTTATGAATTACGGAGGTTTGTGGCGATAAATTAATGTCAGTCTGTACTGTAGTGCTAATACAGAAGCAGATGCAAAGGATGCAGGGCCATCAGTGACTTGGCACGTTGTTTTATTAAAAATGTTAATGTTGTCTTTATTCAGAGAGGAAGAACACAAGGCAGCAGGATGCACTTGAGTTATGTAAGCATTTGTTCATGTAAAATTTATGTGCATCAAATCCAAACAGCCCAAACATTCATCTTTCATTCCGTATACAATAACAGAAATTTTTTTTTTTATGATGGATGGGAAGGTGATTCATGGTTTGGTACGTGCTAAGGCACTTCCACTATCTTGAAATGGACTCAAAATGTATTTTAAAATAAAGATAGATAGAAGAAAAAATATACCTGTTGGTTTTAATTCCTGAAAATCATACTTTTATTTTTTTCTTTTTTAAGAATTAAGGTATTTATCTGATTATAGCAAACTGGACCTGTATACAAAATAAATAAATAAATAAATTAAAACAGTACTTAAATACCAGCCTCCACAGAAGTGTTTCAGTAATAGAACTATAAAATGCAGAGTCATTAAACACTCATTCTTATCTATTTAAATGATGTAACCATGTATTTTTCGACCTCCCAGCTTGGTTTAATTGTGCTTCCTCTTTTTAATTGTGTATTTGTGCCATGGCAACCGTTGTAAATGAGCGGTCTCTCTCAGTGTGTTTTCCAAGCATCTAAATAAATGAAATGAATCAATCAAGGAATTAATGTTGTATATCGTTTTGCAATAAATTAAGGTGTTGAACTGCAATAAAGATAACTGTGCAACCTCACTGCAGGCTGCCTCTTTATGATTGTGATAATAAAGAGAGCCTGGCATAATCCACCAAAGTTGTTTCGGTAAGATCATATTGGCCCGGCACAAACATGTTGTTTTGAGGCAGTTAATGTTAAACAATGTGTGAAGAAGACCCACAATATTTGGCAAGAAGTAGAACTTTTGACGCAAAAAGACATCTTGAAAGCCACAGTGGCATTTAAAGAAGCTTTCGTTTGAGTCCTTTCGGCGTTCTCCTCGTCCGAACTTTGTCTTAACGTCTTGTCTAGTTCTTTGACCTCCTCCTGTCTGCAGCTGCTCCACATTCTGCTGAATTTACCTGCTCAGAGTTTTATTGATGAACACTGTGCCGCACGTGTGACCGTCAGGAACGCAGATATTAAATTATTTAGTTTTACCAAGTGTCCCGTATGGAATTATCTAATTGTAAAAGTAGCGTTCCATATTGAACTCAAACGGGACACTTTTTTCTGTGTCTTTTAGGATCAAATCAGTGAATGTGCATGATAAAGAGTTATTTAGATGTAAAGTGCTAGCTGTATGAGAAAAAAGTAGTCCCTTTCTCTCTGCCCTCAGCTGGCCTGTTCCACTACTCCGAGCCAAACATGTGTCTTTCTCTCTCTCCGCCCAGAAGACTCATTTCTTATCGAGCTCTAGCAGCCATGTTTTCTGACATGTTCACCCGGCCTATCTTTCATTGTTTCTTCTCATGTCTTTCCAAGTATACTGCTGCCTTCAGGATTAACAGTTTTATTGTTGTTCTTGTTACGTGTGCCAGTATTTCTGTTTAGTGTATTGTAATTCTGTGGTATTAAATGACTAACGCAGTGATTGTTATATTTTTGTTTAGGTATTGTTTTATGTCGGCTACCAGCGTATTGGTTTGTTGTGTCGACTTACGCTAAAAGCTCCCCCTCCCAGTCAGGAGGTAATGTCTGTAGCTATGGAAACAGACCTGTAAACATCAAGGGTGAGCCAACTATTTAGTATGGCTATGGTTGCCTTGTTGGGACATTTTGGGCTTACATCCATGATTACACAAATCAGTTTCTTCTTCTTTTGTGTGGATGGATAATACAATACTAATGTGTGACTCAGTTGGTTAATTAGAGTGACTGTCTGGAATCCCCACTGGGTTAGAGGAGCCAGAATCAACCACAGATGAGCAGTGAAGTGCTTTGTCTCCATTAGTTATGTTCAGTCCATCAGTCCATTGATACCATTTGGTTTACATCTGCACTGATGAGCCATGTAGTCCCAGATGGATTTCAAATTGCTCATCTCTTGCTCCAACTGAGCAGTTGCACTGCATGCTGAACCAGTGGTGGAAAAAGTAAAAGTAAAAAGTAAAAGTAGCAATATTTTAATGGAAAAATAAAGGTAAAGTCCTGAATTCTAAATGTTCCTTTGGTAAAAGTATACTAGTATTAACAGGAAAATGTGCTAAATAAAGGAAAGTAAAAGCAGTCCTTGTGAAGAAAGGTTTCTTTCAGAGTCTTAAATGATTACTGCATTTGCCTGTAAGAAGTTTTTTGATATTGTAGCTCTAGTTGCTTCATGTACTGTTGGCTAGTTTACACTCAATTACAACACTAACAATGCATCATATTTTATGAGCTAATCATATTTTTTACGTTATGTTTGACAAATCGTACGCGCATTTTATAGTTCAATGATCAATGCACAGTTTTCTTTGGCCCACATTTGGCCTTGAATGACGGCGTTGACTCAGGGCGAGTCTGGCTGCCTTAACTCTGCCACAGGTCCACCTTATATGGCCCAAACCCTAACCCTAACCCGCCTGACTCATGACATTTGGCCCACATGAGGCCCACATAACACTTGCCAGTGTCGTAACTGAGCTGTAAGTGCCAAAAGTAGCCCAGATTAGGCCCAAATAATGCAGTAGAGTAAAAAGCACAATATTTACCTCTAAAATGTGTTGAACTTAACAAAACGAACAGCAAATTGTCTGTTTCACTATTATTCTTTTCCAAATCAAGTACTTTGGAAATAGATATCCAGACTGACAGGCTGTGGCACAGATAGAGACCTTGGTCAGTAGAGCCATGGTATAATCAGTTCCATGGTGGTCTGTGATTTGTTCTGGTAGCAGAAGCCCAGTGGGCACTCTGTATGACCTGAGCTGCACTGATAAGCACACCCTTTGTGCTTCTGGATAAGTTAATTCTGGGAACACACACAATCACACCCACACACACTCACACGTACATCCAGACACCAACTCAAGTGCACGCGTGTATGCAAAGGTCATGAGCGCAGAAACTTCTTCACTATAATATTTATTTTCAGTCAGTTAAAGAGTATGGTTTTTGGCGCTCCAAATTTGATCTGATATAAAAAGCAGCTGTTGTATGAACAGGAAATTACCGTGTTATCCGTGGTGACTCCTGCTCTGCAGAGTCTGAAGAAATTCTGACACAGTCACCTCTCGTTTTCCATGACGTTTTGTGATTACAGTAATACCACTGTATTAACGTCATGATTTGATTGTCATACAGTGTTGCTCATGGCTGCTATGGAAATTCTTACCATGGCGTCATTATGGAAATGACCTTTAGTGATGACAACCTTGTTCACAAAATCATAACCAACGCAACTGGACATTTGAGACTCTTATTTTTCAGAAAGCATGATAGTGTGATATGATATGTAGCTGAAATACTGGCAGAGATGCTCTGGCTGACAGCTTTGTAGACGACCTGGACAGTTATCTTTGACTTGAAGGTTTATACTTTGTGTCCTGAGGGCGTCTTTTCTTTGGAAATTCAGTACACTGTGCATGAATTAAAGTGAAAACAGGACGCTTTTGCCAGGGTTTAATCCTGAAACAGCTCATGGGACCAATTGGCATCGTCACTTTTCAGAATTTGGCTGTGCAGGGACATGAATATTTCCATAAACATCATGTTCTGCTAAGGGTGTCCTGGACAGAGAGCTGTATTTGCTTTGGCAGCTTTGTTGGCCTGCTTTTCACAATAAAGTCTCTGCAGTGGAAAAACCATGAGAGGAGAGGGTCTCCTGTGTGAAAGTGTGGTTACTGGTAGGCGTCTGGCGTCATCGGTGACCTGCAGCTTCTGTCTGCTTTGCATCAGTACTCATCGTGTGTCAGTGGATGCAGCTCGGCCTGTTTGGTCTGTGCATGGAGAGAGAGTGAAGAGTAAGAGTGACTGTGTGCGACCGAGTCAGAGTGCGTACGTCTGCATCTGTGTAAGCCAGTGAATGTACAAGATGTGCATCCGTGACATCACCGCTGAGACGACAATGAAAACCGCAGGGATTTCTTAACGATGCTTTGGGACAGAAGGTCTGATGTCATGATGGAGGACACAACTCTTGGGACGCACATCCTTTTTGTTCATAGGAGGAGAGGACATTCCCACAGAAAAAAAAAAAACAGATTTGCTCAAGTGTTGTCCAATTTGTCACTTAATGATTAATTTTCCCCCTCCACATATTTCATAAAGGCTTTAAAACAAGAGAACATTTTGTCACACAGCTCTCTCTTGACCTTGCAATCGAGGCTTTCCTGGGAAGAAAGCCCACTGACAGGAAGCATGAGACAGTTCAAATCTAGTTTTCCCTACTATTTTTATGGAAATGTGTTTCTGCCAATTTAAAAACTACATCTTTTGTAGCTCGGCAGTGGCAATAAAGGATGTTATTAGAGTCAGTTCAGGGAAGTATTGATTTAACAGAAGGCCGCTGTATTGAAACCAAGTAATTGTATATTATATAATTATAATTGCCTGAGCTCTAATTATCCCTTAATTTTCCCCTTAAGAAGCTTCAAAGTTATAAAAAAAACATTTTCTATATTGTACGTCAATGTCACATACATATTCTGTATCTGCTGGTTGCAGCTACATCACACTTATACCGAGTGAAATATTCAAACCCAAGTTGCCATTGTTTTATGGCTGCAGCATTACATCAAATAGAAAATATTCTATTCTGTCTATATCTATCTAGATGTCTTAGGCATCATTTTATACAGATTTCCCTGTAAGTCAGCAGGACATATTTGGTATCTTTGGAAACCCACCCTTTGGAACCCTTTGGGATCTCCACTAGGATTTAAAATAAAGTTCTGCGGGTTTGAACGGAGTTCAGCAACTTAGAGTTGAAGAGGTTACAGGGGAAAAAGTTTTGATTGACAGCTTCTAGTGTTGTAATCCTAATCACACCTGAAACAATGGTTGTCCCTTGTTAATAGCAGTTTAAAATCTCATGGATTTATGGTGGAACACACTTCCATCTCAACATGACAAATATGTCATTGCTTCCAGTCCTTTGTGTTTTCCTTGGCACGTCAAGCAAACCCATTCAAACCTTAGGAGCGTGACCTTTTCAGTATTTTTAACCATTAGGTTCCACCCTGTCAGCCACTGGCTTTCCTAAGTAGCAAAGACCTTGAGCTTGTTTATCAAAATGCTTGTGCCAGCTCTTGTTAAACAAAAAGTGACAATAATTTTTCAGTGCTTGTTAGTCAACATATTCAAGGCCTTGGGAAATTGCCTTTTCCCCCAGCGAAGTACCTGCTTCCTCATAGGCATACTTCACCTTGGCATTGGCTGTGTGCTTGGACGGGATTTTTATAAGCCGATGATTTGAAAGGACAATGTGTTTTTGCCTCACTCAAATTTTTTTTTAAGCACATCCCCTCTGTTAATGATGCCAAAGTATTGTTCGTGTTGACATGGAGACCATTTGTATTATAGCGCCAACAAATATTAAAATTGAAATATTCCAAGTCATAAATCCACTTTTACAATGGCTTTCTGCAGTGCCACTTTCATGCTCTTCCGTGGATGCTCTCCAGGTGCTTGTTGGGTGATTACGTTT
>OMKZ01043171.1:29279-46046 GCA_900302535.1 Neoniphon sammara
TCATTTCTTTCTATATTTTTATTTAATTTGATCTAATTGTATTATTATTATTATTATTATTAATATTATTATTATTATTATTATTATTATTATTATTATTTTCTTTTATTATCTCTTTGTTTATTTGGAGGTTTGTTCTCATATCTGAGACTTATATAGGCATAGAGTGTTGATTCTATACTGTAATTTGAGTAAAACTGTACAGGTATAGTACAGGTATCGTTACAATCCATATAGACATAGATGGCCACGTTTATGCTTAATATAATCCATTTTATTAGTAGAGAAGCTATAGGAGTTGTGGGGTTTAATTGTCTTTTTTGTTTAACTGTAAAGCACATTGCTTTGCATTTGACTGTATGAAATGTGCTATATAGTTTGGTTTGGTTTGATTTTGGCAACTGTTCAAAGCCAGATTGTACAGAGGGGTCATGGGGAATGAATCCATCACCTTGAACTGGATGGGCATCAGCATTGGCTGGCATGCTGGATTTTGCAGTCTTGTGTTCAACATTTTGCACATGTATATTATATATATACATGTGCAATATATGTGCAGTATAATATTCAGGTATGACAAATCAAAGAGTCAACTGAAACGTGCGAATGCATCGCAAGTCGCCTCTGAAGATTGCATGAGCTTTATTTTTTTAAGTGTTGTGATGTCCTTGACTGTTGACAGTGGAAAATTCCTTTCCGTTCTATTGGCTAAACTTAAGAAAAGAAGCTGAAAAGCAACACCCTTGTTAATCCGCTAAATGGAAACAACCTTCAGAAAATACAATTTGACATGAGTCATGACTGTTTATCGCTTTCAGTTTTATTTTGCCTCACCAACATCTTGTTTCTGCACGTGGCATTAAAGTGTGGCAGTACCTCATGTTTCAGTTGTGCTCCACCCAGCGCACGAGTTTATAAACTGCAACGCTCTGGGCAGAGAGCAGCGGACAGGGAGGGAGAGCAGCGGCTGACAAATTAATCTGATTACCTGCAACTAAAGCACAATGCTACTAAACATTGTTTTGCACGTTCACCTGCTTTTGATTTTTAAGCTCGGAAAAAAAACTAGAATTGTCGATTTAGCACCTAAAGCATTGGGAGTCGAGTTATTGTCTATAATTATTGTCTTCTATCTTAGACAAACCCTATATATCAGTTAACATCTAAAAAAAAAACATCTTTTGTCGTTTCTGATCCCCTTCATGTGTGCATGAGAAGGAAATTCATGGAATCATTTGTTTTGGAAAGGACTGCAAAAGGAAATCTGCTGGTACCCAAAGAGGAAAACAAAACATTTGAAATTTGGCCCCATACTCAGTGAGTCAGACCCTGCTTTGTACCAGTGTGCACACTGAGCAACGCGATTACGTAATACAAAAATGATTTCCAGACTGCACGTTAATTTCATGGATAGGTTGGAAACGTGCACATTGTGCTGTCAGTCAAAGCCCCCAGTTTCAGTTCCTCACCCGCTGCCCCACAAGTTTGAAGAGATATCATTTAACTTCTCAGAAAATGTGTTTCCACTCCTTTTAATTGTTCTCTTTTCCTTGCGGGCATATCCCCAGTAGTCCAACTGAGTGTTTATCGTAACAGTTACGGATGGAAACCCAGAGAAAAATGAGCAAGGTGTGGTAATGAATGATGGAATGAATGAAAGGAAACATGTAGTTCCAGTGTGTTTGATATTAAACCAGATGGGACTTGAACCATTAAATGAATGGGAGGGGTGGGTTGGTTTGTATTATGGGTAAGAGAAGGTACTTGTGACCATATTTGTCCACAAGAAAGCCTTGTTCATTTAGCTTTTGGGGCCTCCTGTTTGTACCGAGTAAACTTTTTTTTTTTTTTTAATTCAATCTGCTTAGATACAGAAGTGGTATACATACAGCCAAAGCTTTAGAGCAAATCCTTTCACATTGCCTTGGGAGAAGTAAAACAGTATGTCCAAGAAGAGCCTTTTCAGCTGGTTCCCCTTTGGAATCGGAGTGGTTTTCATCCAAACTTTCACGCTAAACGGTAAACAAACAGTCTTGTCATAGAACCTGAATGCTAACATAGTTTTTCAGTGGTAGGCTCCGTCCCACTACTTTCCTTCCCTTGCAAAGATGCACAGCAGGGGAGATCTACAATGGCTATAGCAAAACAGCATGAAGATGATGAAACTGTTTGACTTAAAAAAAAAAAAAAGCTGGCAGCATGGCCTGGTGTTTAAAGGGACTATCCCGTAATAAAAGGCTTGTTGTCAGCAGCAGCCATGTGTCTGGCTGAAATGCGATTTAGCAAGACACTGAACGTCTGTCTGCACGCTCACTGCAAATCACTGTGGATACATGCATCAGCTAAATGCATTCAGTGTGAGCATACATTGCATTATTTACTGGATCATTTCTGAGATTGATTTATAGATTCAAATTCAGTTTTAGCCTATCGTAAGTCAAAGTGCACATCTGTTCCTTTGTAAACTTTTATAGATGTCAAATAATATATAAGTCATGTTTAGCTGCCACATATTT
Organism: Neoniphon sammara; assembly: GCA_900302535.1. Classification (NCBI taxonomy): domain Eukaryota; kingdom Metazoa; phylum Chordata; class Actinopteri; order Holocentriformes; family Holocentridae; genus Neoniphon; species Neoniphon sammara. Next base: position 31,796 of record OMKZ01043171.1, read on the forward strand.
TCAGTATTTCCATAAAATCATTACCATTGCCCTACTGCTCATTTTGAAATGGAAAATGTCTTCAATCCATATGCAAAGAAAGCCTGGTGGAAATAATTCAGCAGGGGATTTACTTTTTCAGTTCCTGATCCAGATTTGAGAAATGACCCCCTGTCAAACCAGATTCATGATCAAGATACTGAGTCTTTTCTCTCAGGGGATGCACCAGAAGAAGGGCCAACAACCTATTTTAACCTCCTCGCTAAGCCTTATAAGTTGAGGGACATGGTTTAATGCAGATGGCCACCAGGGGACTGGGCTGCTTTACATTTGGCATTAAATACATGAAATGTGTTTAGAGGGTTGAGGGTTCATAAACTCTTTTTTTTCAATGACATTTCTATGACTTCTCCATTCATTTTAGCCTAATATCCATGGCCAAAAGAAACAATTTTTAGAGTTGCCACTGAAAAGGTGTTTTAGCACTATTTATGCTTTGAAAGTCAGTCTATGTGTCAAATAATGTCCACGAGCCTCTCTAGAACAAATGAGCAACATATACCTCTGTAAGTATATTTTCAACTTTCTTCTCTAGACTGAGACAAACTTATGCATTTGCTTGCTTTGCTGTAGTCAGATTTCGATGACTTTCCCAAAACTTTTAGAAAATTAGAATTTTCCATAACTTTTCCAGGCCTGGAAATTGTCATTTCAAATTAACCTTTTCCAGTTTCTTAATGACTGTATGATTGCTGTGTTCACCAGAGTTAAACAATATATATATACAAAAGTAAATTGCATGAGTTTTTTTTTTTTCAAATACTGATGCAATTACTTCATTGGCTTCGCATTTGTTGTGTTTTGAGGAAGAGGACATTGTGTTTTCCTCCACATGCAGCAGGCAGATGGAGATCGAACGTGCACAAACTAACTATTCAGGGAGGACTATCTAAGACTGAGGAAATGTTACCAAAGCTGTTGATAACAGATGACACTTCTGTTGATGTGCAGATGAAATATACTCATGTTGCTGTTTGTACATCTGTGTTTTTGTTTTATGTATTATCATATCCGTCTAAGTAACCAAAGTTTTCATGCTATACTCTGAGAAAAAAAAAACATATCAGGCAACATCTGCGCCCCGTTGAAAACTCTCTGCAAAGAATATACTATGTTTCTTGAAATGCTGCCAACTCACAAGTCAAACAGTGATATTTGGAGAGGGGCTGTATGTGATCCAGTCCTGTGAGATTTGGGCATTTCATCCAAACTTTTCAACCACTGAAAGAGCACAGCTTGTCTCAGGAGGTTCTGGTCCAAGATTCAGATTGGAAACAGCAGCTTTGTTTTATGTAGCTTATATTACATGCACACAGACGATATACTTTAATAGTCATTTCTAAGCGAAGCAGTGTTGTCTGTATACAATAGACCAGCTGTCATAGTACCAAAATGTGTAGACAGACTATAAAATTATTGCATTCAGTGGCATTTATGTTGATTCCCAGGTTAAACGTATGCACACTTCCTTGCAGTATGTAATGCATGTTACTTGTGAGCAGATTCTATAATAGATATTTTCTTTACATTTTTATGCAGGGCTCACAAAGGGTGTTGCACTTTTTGTGTGATTTGACCAGATTTTCCAGATTTGCAACAAGAAAGAGCTTAATATGCAAATATGATTCTAACAGGAAGCTTCCTATTTTCATGTGGGACTACTGTGTGATAGGGGGATTACAACATTGAAGAACACCATAGGACTTTGAATTGGGAATTGCCATCTAAATCACCATGCTTGAATGGTGATGACAGATGTTGTCATGTTGTCACAGAAATATATGAAGGAGTTTTCCAAGAGGAGAGTCCCTACTGTTCATTCTATTTTCATGTTAGAGGAAGCTCTCACAGGGTTTTGTGTTTAACTGCTGCCATCCAGTGGTTAGAATGAAAAAGTGCAAACTCATAAATTTGGATTGACTTGTGTTCGGCCACAGCGTTTATCTCCTTTGCCTCAGTGTGGATTCCCCTAACAAGACAGTAAGCTAGTTGGATAGATTAACCCTGTTTCCTGTTCAACACGTCTACACAGAAAGGAACTTCGCTGTTAGGCTCTGGGACTTGCGTGGGTTATATCTTCTGGAATTCCTGTTTACTGAGCGTGAAGCTAGATTAGAGAGAAATAGAATTCTCTGAACATAATCACAACTTGAGAATTAAAATAGTACAGTGATGTGTCACGTTTTCCAGTAGGAAGAAAAATAAAGACTCTGCAACCGGTAACTGTTGAAAAATTAGCATACAAGTTTCACTAATATAAGTATCGCAGATGTTTCATGCCTTGGGGGGGTTTTGCAGAAGAAGGATTCATGAAGAATTATTATTATAATAGAGAAAGAGCAGCAGTTCTATTTTTATGACCAATCACAGCTTGTGTTTTATCTTATCTCTTATCTCTACCATGAGTCACTCCGCCTCCTGTTTCATAAGAACTTCCTTTGGCCCACAAGCCCATCCAATGAGCTGTCAAGAACAGGTGATGACACATTTTTCACAAACTGTAGCTGCTGCTTTGCAGAGGCAACCTGAACACACTTCAACTAACACAGACCCATAACTGCTGCACCTGCTGATGTGGTCGGATAGGGGAGGGGTTGTTATGGTGGCTTACAAAGTTTGCAATTTTGTGTAACTGTGTCTCCTCATATTTTCAGCTTATCAAAACATTTTCAACTTGCTCCTTGACTAACACTGAAAGGTGCTTGTAAATACATTTCTGCTTTATAAATACTTTACATATCTGTATTACACATAATTCTCCCCAAAACATTCCCATCCCCATATGTTTTTTTTTTTAATCTAACTGTCAACCAGGCTACCACATGGCCTTGTTGGCTAATGTCACCTGGGCAACGAGCATAGGTAAAACCAAGCATTTAATGTTCGATTGAGTTAACTTACGTCTTTGCTTCATGCTTTGCTTGATGATGTTGAACCACAGGAGGAGGTTTTAGTCTTTGTCCACTGATAGTTCCCTTCAGTTTAGCCTCTTTTAGGTCAGAGGTCCCAGCCTGCCTCTGTGTCCCGCCGTCCCACAGCCCTGCTGCTTCCTGCCTGGCTTTGTATTACCTGTACAGTCATTACCCCTGCCTGCATATGTTCCTATTGTCTTTTTTCCGTTACTCTCTTCCTTCCTTAATGCTGTGATTCTCCCATTTACCCTGCATGCTTGAGTGTCCTGTGTGAGTGAGTGGATCTGAGTGTTTTGTGTTTGGGTCCACCCCTTCCCAGGTGGGACCCTCCCCTCTCTCATCCTGGCTTGGTGACCGATCATCATCTGTGTGCTGCTGCCGCGTCGCCTGAGGCCTTCTGCTGCAGGACAGCTTCTTCTTCTGTTTCTAATAGCTGCCACAATCTGTTTTTGATTAGATTCATTTTGATTTGACAACCACTCACTAGCTCCCATGGTTGCTTCTGACGTAGAGCGCTACAGAGCCACTTCAGCCTACCTCCACCGGGCGTATGCTGGCCCTCCAGCCTCGCTGCTCCACCTCAGCTGCTAAATCAGAAGACCTGAGCATTTTCCTTAAATGAGCTTCATCTGCCACATTTCCCATGGCACTGTGAGCTCCACAAAAAACACAAACCCTGGACTAAAACACCAAGTCTGTCCTTCAAGTTCAAGCTCACTATTTCCTTAAGAATCATGAGCTGTTTCCATAAATCCTTCCACCAACCCGAGCTCACCTTTAACTATCCTATCATGCCAGCCTAAAATGGCTTCCCTCCTCATATTTCCTTCTTAAATGTCAAACTTGGTTATGTCTCCAGGCCTACCTTCACTTGGACAGACTTGTTTTGCAGCCCGATAGGATATATCTAAGTTATGCCTGAACACAATGGGCAGGCATGATCCTCACCTTCCCATTGGCTAAGAAGGTAGCACATCATGAGTATCATCCAGGACGAATTAATTATGAATGATGGTTTTGGTCTGTATTTAATTTCTTCAGGTTGTGTCTGCAATATTAACCTCTACTTCTATTTTATGACACTACAATTGTATTTCTCCCCTCATGATCTGTGTCCCCTCCATTTCTCCTTTACTTCTGATCCAAAAAAGGCAAACTCACAGTCACGCGTCAGCTACAATCAAAATTAATCCTTCACTAGTTACCGCCACCATTTTTTTTTCACTCAAATGCACAAATTTAACAACGGAACCATGGGACATGAACACTTATTCCGATGTGCCTTTTCACATCTTACTTAAAGTCACTAAAAAGGAAATGTTTGATCATGAGTTCCTGACGTGGCAAAGAAAATAAAAGATAACTTCATTTATCCAGGCATTACTGGCAGGACTTGTGGAGCACAGAGAATCAAGTAACACCAGCACACAGCCTTGGATGGTGTGGGAAGTTACTATCTTTCTCAACAGGCCCTAAAAGGACATGTCTGTGACCACTCTGCATGCGTTTCAGTCTCCCCCAAACGTGACACAATCTTCACTATCTCCTGTCACATGGTCCACAGATAATAAAAGCCCTTCCTGGAAACTATGTCTGTCTTCAAAAGTTCATTAAAGTGGAGTTTATGGGGAAAGCCTGGGAGGAGAATAGCAATATGTACTATTACACGCTTATATCTGAAAAATGGCTGTAGATTTTACTCGTGCTATCTCTCTCTGGCAGCTTTTTCCTGCAGTAAAATGAATTGACAGTGGATAGTTAGTATATCTCATTAGTATATCTCTTATGTGGTAGCTCAATTTTGTCATGTCATGCTTATCTGTGAGTGTGGGAAATGCCACTGGCAGTGGCTCTCAGGGCAGTTGGTGCTAAAGAAGGGGCCTGTTAGAGGATAGGAGACGACTGGACAGTCCTGTGAAGCCCCTCCCCATTTCCCTCCATCAAAAACCTCAGCCTAACCGAATGGCACTGGGACTGGCATGCCATGGTACCACTAATGCCTGGGTAATACAGGATAGTGTTGAGAAACTTTTGCCCTGATCCAAAAGCCTCTTCCTATTCCTTGAGCCAATATTTTCCATTCTAGCTAGATCACAAGACTACATTTATGGGTAAAATCTTAAAAAAAAATCTCTAAAAGGGAATATCTGTGTTTTTTTATTTATTTATTTATTTTTTAAATAAAGTTTATGCATTAATTAAAAATACACTACATAACCACTAGGTGGCTGCATCATCACAGTACAAAGGAATATACTTTGATAGTCTTCCAGAGGGAGAATGCAGTATAGATAGATTATAATTAAAGTTGCAATGTCCAAACTAATTTATCATTCTCTCTCTCTCTCTCTCTCTCTCTCTCTCTGTTTTGCCATTTTATTTGGAAAGCAATCAAATGAAGGTTGGGTTAATAAAACTGAGCATGCTCCGTGCAAGTTACTTTTAATACATTGTATGATTTCTGGGTATTGAAGTTAGAACTGCCAATGTGCAACATTGTCTATAGTGCAGTATATTTCTGGGTTATATGCACATATTGTATATTTTGCACAGTTATAGATGTAAATTAAGCATTTGGGATTTTCTGAACAAATATCTGAACATACAAGTCTTTCACTGCTGTGTTTATAAACATTACAAATGTAGACAAATAGCTTACAACCTAAAAATACATATAAAATTCCCTTTTAGCTGCCACATACAGTGTGTCCCTGAACTTGTAGTAGATTTAGAACGGAGCATGTATTGTGCATATGACATCACTGAACTGTACCAGAATCTGCCTGACAGTCTCAGAGAAAACACCAAACGCCACAATGCTGTAAATGCTGCTCCCAGAATATTTCCTTGTGGTGGAAATGCTTGAAACAAACTTTCAAACAACTTAGTCAGATTCATGGACTTGCACATGTAGACACAAAACCAAACAGTGAAAGAGGTACCAAGAGGGTAGACAAAGGGAGAGATGAGACTATACAGAAGGAAAAAAAAAACAATAATATATGCAAACAATTATTTAATAAACAACAATATATCCAATAAAAGAGGTTGCAAACATTGATATACAGACATCAGTTTTCTCAGAGTACTTTTAAACATCACCTGATAATAAACTGACTTCTTTTACTGAATAAGAGATAGCTTAAACATTAATTGCCATTACACCATTCATTTTGGGTCATATGTAAAAAAGTGCCCTATTTCAGACTATTATCTGCCAAGTATCAGATACCAGTCTCAGCATCTCTAGCTGCATCTCTTGTTGTGAATTAGCCTCAAGTGTATCAAGTTTTCCAGCTTTGTAGTTTCAGGTATTCTGTAGACCCTGAATCCCACTGTTGTTTGGGTCCCAGTCATGACAGCTGACCTGTTTCCACTGTAACCAGTCAAACCTGAACTGAACTGGTATCCTTGAGGTCAGAAGGGAGAGGATTTGATCCCGAGAGCCTAACAATGCCCCGTAGGCCTACATATAGAGGGCTACAGGATACCTGAGCTTTGAAAGAACAGCTATGGTAATGGTTAGAAAGAAAACATGCTAAATTAATATCAAAGCAAACATTATGCAGCATAAGAGGTATCCACAGCAAACTCCATAGCAAGGTCACTATAAACTCACTATTGAGATTCCCTATAGGAATAAATAGTTTGGTGTGGTTATAAAGTGAAGTAAGTTTAGTAGATGCAGGAGGCTTTTCTCTCTGCACAAAATTCCATGTTATCTATTCAAATTGTGGCTCAGTGTCAAGTATGGCACTTGATTTACATTTCCTTCTCATATTACACAACTATAGGTACTCATTCGTTCAGCAGGAAGCCGAGTCTTTCCCCCTGTTGGTTGGATTGTACACGTCAGCAGTCAATAAGTCACTGTTTTACCCTGCGATGGTTCATAGTCCCATCATCCTCTTCCTGGTATGGACGTGCTGACACATTACACCTAGTTTCGGTAAGCCAGTTTAACCAAACGGTGCTAAAACTCTCTTCTTTGTTGACGGAAAAAAAACATAATTAGACGCGTCTGTATCGCACACCAACTTTGCGCACTTTGTTCTACCTTTTTTCCCACAGGTGCCAAAAACAATGCTTGAAGAGGGTGTTTCGCGGATGACACGGTTTTGAAGTCAAGGCACAGTCGTCCGGAAAGAAAGCCATTAACAGAAACTTTTGACACTTAATTCGAGACGCGTGTCAAACGACGCTTGGAGTTTGTCGGCAGGAGGAAAAACTACGTCGCAAACCCGTTTACGATGAAGACGCCAGCGGTGCTGAGGTGATTCAGAGCCGTTGTTTTTTGTATCGCAAAGGTTGTTTTGTGCTTTGCGAAAATGAGGTTTCGCCTGCTCAAAAGGAATCTGCTTTCTCTGCTGGGTGTTTCCTTAATAGTTCTGACTCTCTTGTTTTCAACACGTGTGTTAATCGTTTCCGAGAATGACACAAGGAGACCTAACCACGTCGCAGTACAGGAAAACCAAGGCCTGCACTCTGGTGATATGTTGAAATTTAATTTTGGTTCTGTGGCAGAGTTGACCAAATCAGTTTACAATGCCAATTACAAGCAGTTCATTCTCAATGCGGATAAGTTCCCAGGGGAGCCTCTGCTGGTCCTCGTTGTGCAGGTCCACAACAGGCCTGAATACCTCAGACTGCTCATCAAGTCACTGGAGAAAGCTGCTGAGGTCCACGGCTTCCTCTTGATCTTTAGCCATGATTATTTTTCAGAGGAAATGAATGCCATTGTGCAAGGGATAACTTTCTGCAAGGTACTGCAAATTTATTTCCCTTTCAGCACTCAGCTGTATCCCAGTGAGTTTCCTGGGCAGGATCCACGGGACTGCCCCCGAGACATTTCCAAGGACCAGGCACTCAAAACAGGATGCTTGAATGCAGAGCACCCTGACTCGTATGGACACTACAGGGAAGCCTCGATCACTCAGACCAAACACCACTGGTGGTGGAAAATGCACTTTGTGTGGGAGCGAGTGCAGGCAATGCAGGGATACAGTGGCTTTGTAATATTCCTGGAAGAGGACAACTACATCTTGCCTGACTTCTACCATCTTTATAAATCAATGATTGAGTTCAGAAAGAGCAGCTGCCAGGACTGTGACATCCTGGCTTTGGGCAATCACAATGCCCTGACGGATTTTACCAGTCTGTCAAATAAGGTGTTGACCACTGGGTGGATGTCCACTAAGCACAACATTGGCATGGCCATCTCCAGGGAGGTGTACTACAAGCTGATGGGCTGCAGCGATGATTTCTGCACCTACGACGACTACAACTGGGACTGGACCCTGCAGCACCTCTCGGGCTCCTGCGTATCCAAGCCTCTCAAGGTGCTGGTGGCTCAGGGATCCAGGGTTCTCCACACAGGAGACTGTGGCCTTCACCAGAAGCAGAACTGCAGGCCAGAATGGGCTTCACAGAAGATTGAGGACTCCCTTCGAATGGCCAAGGATGGCCTCTTTCCCCCATCACTCGTCCTCAGCGGTGCAGAGGCAGTGGAGCACAAGCCACACATGAAGAATGGAGGATGGGGAGATGTACGAGACCACATGCTATGCAAAAACTACGCCAAACGTCTTTGAACTATGCATTTTCTCAAAGTAATATAATGGGTAAAACTCATTCATAGAGGTTCTGCGGAAGATGTGCCATTCATACACAGCTTTTCAGGGTTTCAGAAGCCACAGGGGCTTAGTTTTTATTTTATTTTTTTTTAATTTCTACAGTGAGGTCTTCCAAAGGTTTGGGTCTAGTACAGTCCAAGGATGTTGCATGTGTGTTTATGCAGCAAGATTTCAACAGTTTTTACTACTCTTAATCACCAAAGCTATACAGTTGCCAAAGACTTTCTTAGTGTTTTTGTTGTGCAACCTCAGTTGTGTTCAATTTTATTTCATCAGGTGTGTTCTCTGTATGTTTTCATAAACAAACCAGTTATGCCAGTGATGGAACATGACAGAAAACTACATCAGAGTTGCCATATTCACATGATATTTAGAAATCAATTGCAAATTCATGTCTTTGCTTTTGTCCTTTGAGAAACCTGTGCCGGACAATGTTTATCCACAGAAAGTCTGACATGTTCTTTATGTGAGTTGTAATGTATTGCAATGTTAAAATGAAACGTTCATTCATTCATTCATTTTCTACTCCCGCTTATCCTAATCAGAGTCGTGGGGTAAAAATGAAAACATTCAATTACAGTGGTTTTTACATGCCAATTTCTACGGTACAATTATAAGTGCAACGACGTAAATGCAAAGGAAATGTACACATGTATTTAGGATATCAAAAATGTGTAGACAACAGTCTTCAATGTACTGCAAAGTTTTAAGTTGTTAGTGTGCTGCTGAACCAGTGCTGCCTTTGAAGCTGACTGTTGGCATTACTGTCAAAATAATGTTCTGCACATAATGGAATGTGTTACTGACTGTAACCTTCAGTTTCTTGCTGTTACAACCAGCCATCATTTGAGTTGGGTTGATGACCGAAACAACCCACTTGTTCACTATGTACATATTGTTGACTGGTTGCAACAGCAAGAGCTGGCTTGATTATTGATTTATGGTTGTCTGTGACTGTAATTTACTTTTTGTTGGGCAAGAGTTCACCTTTTTGTAGTGTTTGAGGTTTGGGGTGTGCAAACATTATCAGGGCCACCTGTGACTCTGGTTTTCTATATTTGCACGTTCTTTATTAAAAGGTATGCGCTGGGATGTAACATAAAGATAGCAGAGTAAATTGCAGTGATGTATTTGTACAGGAGAGATTGTGAACCTCTAGACACTCATTTAGTGTTGATTGAAACAAATTTAGATGTCTCACTCTTACAAAATATGTCCCTGAAGTTGCCTTTTATCATTTAGAGATAAGGAAAAAAAAATAATATGAGCAAAATGGTGCCATATTTTCCTGAGATCTTACCAAATGTGCCTTTTAATCATGCATGAATTTGCTATGCCAAAGCCTATTAAGAGATTTTTAGAGGTGCACTGATACTATTTTTTGTTGACCAAATACTTAATTATCAGTACCTGCCAATACTGACTAACATTTCTCAGTGTTTTACTTTTATTTTCTCCATTTAAAATTATGGAGTTAATCTTGTGGTGTTAATCTGACTAAAAGGCTGTGTTCCACCAAGTTTTGCAGCATATTTAATTGGTAAATGTCATTGGATCACCATGGCATTCTGTCAGTAACCTGTTTGGTTCTTGGTGACCCGCCAGTAAGTGCTTTAGTCTGGTATGGTGCACCATTTTGGGATTTTGTCTTTCATTTGATCATGTATTGAAATAGTTGTCTGTTGCTCTATGTTCACTCAATGTTTGCCAAAATTGAAAAATAAAAGGTTGATTTTTCAGGTCAGCTGTCATGACTATCTTTTTACATAAAATAATACATCCCGAAAGAAATCCAGACATGATAGCTCTAACAGCTTTTGCAGCAGATTCATTTACTTAATTTAAAAATAAAAAATCGTACACGAAGTTTCTTAGACTCCGATCAGTTTGAACAGTGCTCATACTAACACAGAAGCTAACACAGAAGCACAAGTTAGGGACACAAAGAAAAAAACTGTTTGTAGATCTGAGGAATATTTCAGGAAGGCGTCATGTGACAGAATCCTGCGCTTCCATTGGCTATAAACTACTCCCCGTTTATTTCCGGAAGTGAATTGTTGTCAGTGTCAGACTTTCCAAAAGGGCTATTAAATCTCAAACCCAGAGCGCTGTAAGGAGAAGGTAAGCAGCATGTGTTGTTTTATGTTCAGGTATTTACTCACACTTGTTAGACACACAATATGTCAGCTGCAGGGTGGCTGAAGTTTTTTTTTATGTTGTTTACGTTTTTAGACAAGGCCAATATTAGCTGTCGCTCTGCCTAGCTTACGTAATGGACTTTATCATGTACACCAGGCTGGGAAATTCTTTTTTAAAACTGTCAATGCCATAGTAACTGATAGCGGTAGTTTAATGACTATTAGTCAACATGACATTGGAAAGGGGGTAACGCAGCTGCTTACATTTGCACGCTAGTTAACGAGCGACGGGATCGGCCAGATGAGGCAGCTAACGTTAGCTAACATTCCTCTGGGTAACGATAGCTAATGCTGCCAAATGCCGTGAAACACATTATTAAAATACATTCGTGACACCGCTTACTTCGTGATGTCATATATGTCTTAATAGCAGTAATTTCGAGTGACTCGATTATTAACTGCTGCTCATGTCATCCAACATAATTAGGTGTGTCCTCATCCAAGCCACAGGATGGCACATTGGTTTCACAGAAACCCACTGAAGGCAACAGCGCCTGTTTCCTTTAATTTCTACGGAGTGGCTGGGAGCCCTGCTGCCAATAAGATATGCAAGTATGTCTTATCTCCACTACACAAAGGGTGGACAATGTTATCAACATGTACTGTTACTGTGAGACAGGCATGTGTGCAGTATTCATGTCCTGATAATTCATTCTGTCTATTCATCCTCTCTCATGATGATGTAACACGGTACCTTGCCATTATCACAGCCTATCTGGTGCCTGTGACTGTCACCTCATCACAATCAACCTGTTTGCCTACCAAGATGGCCCTGTAGTATTGGATAAAATACTATGAATACTGTGGCAGTTAGGATTTTTTTTAATGTTGGCTTATTGCTGTTTTTATCTCTCCCAACTCATTCAGCGACCTAAGGACAACCAGGGCAAGACTCCTGGAGATGTTCACTGATCTCACCTGCAACCCTGAAATCATGAAAAATGCCACAGACGCTTACTTCTCCCTCCTACAAGGTAAGCTCACTCTCCAGCAAATGTGTGAACTCCTCTATTTTTACAGGCTGGAAAAAAGCAAAATAGCAGTTAATTGATCCTAATTTCCTGCTTTTGTACAGTTAATGACAACACACTATGCCTTTTTGTTTCATTAAAAACACAGTGGAAGTGTAATGGATTACTTATGTTTCACTGTGCACTTGTTCAATAAGTACAGCTTACTCGGTTTAACACTGTTTAATTAACATAAACTATGTTTTCTTTGCTGGCTTCTAACAGTTCCTTTGTTTTGATCATTTTGTGTTGCCACTAACAAGCTGCTGCTGTTGATTTGATTGCTTGATGATACAACAGGGTTCATTGCGTCCTTGGATGGAACTACACAGGAGAACAAGATGAGGTTCATCCAGAACTTTAAGTGGACTGACACCTTACAAGGAAACACACCAAGGTAAAGACCTAGGTTTGATGCTTTAAGTGCCAGCGCAGGTGTAATGTAAGTGATACCATTTGTGTAACTTCACTCTGAATTTATTGCACATTTGAAATTGCATCACCTCATCAAATGTGATGGATGCTTTTCAGTTGAGACCATCAATTGTAGGAGTTAATCACAGACCTACTGATGAAGTCCTACATTTGAATCACAGACTATTAGTTGGAGTATTTCAGTGCTACTTATCCATGCTGATACTGCTGACTGCTGTGCTTGCACTAGACTTTAATCTCTCTGCCTCTCTCTGCTTTCTCCCCTTCCTTTTTCCCAGTGCCCAGCAGGATGCAGTGTTTGAACTGGTCTCCATGGCCTTCAACGTGGCCATCTGGTACACCAAGTTTGCCTCAAGGCTAGCGGGGAAGGAAAAGTATGTCTTGCTTATGTACTATATTTGTGTACTTTCCTTCGTATTCATTTATGCCCATTTAAACAAGCTTTGGGAGTTGTGGTCTAGATGAATCATGGCTGATTCATAACCTTGTATATTACATTGTTAACCATAATGTATTGGTGCTCTAATCTAGTCCTGTGTTTTGATAGCATAACAGAGCCCGAAGCGAAAGATGTTCACCGGAGCCTGAAGGTCGCTGCTGGGATATTCAAAAATCTCAAGGTGAGGAGGATGGATGGATGGAGTGTTTCCCCGAAAATGTTTAGGAGCACTGGGCACTGGAGTTAATTTTGGCTCTGTAATCCTAATTAACTTCCAGTCATATTCAAAAGCGGTATATCAATATTGTATCTATATTGTGATATGAGACTAGACATCGTCTGGGATTTTGGATACAGTAATAATATAATATGGCATAAGTGTTGTCTTTTCCTGGTTGTAAAGGCTGCATTATAGTAAAAGGAAGCAATTCTCTGAATTTATTAGGCTGTTGTAGCTGTGCTTTTATTTGCCCATTCTTCGTCTATTTTGGGTGAGTAATAAGGCCAGTGATTGAATTTCTGTTGCCTTTATACTTTTCTATTAGTGCAGATAATTTTCCAAGCTGACGGAATTCAAGGAAAGTACTAGTGAAGATAATTCTCTATTATCTCTATATTATAAATGCTTCTGTTAGAATATGGTTATACTGAGCAAAGGCCTAATATCTAACATTTACATTGTTTCCTTTCTTTAAATAGATAAAGGTCTGGGAGTAGTGAATAGTGAACTCTATTCCAGTGACCTCAGCCATATTTAAAATATGTTTTGCACACACATTATTGATCTACAAGTTAAAAAAAAAAGTGTAGCAAGGGATTTTGGTCAGATCAACCTGAACTACAGCACATAGTGTTCACTTATCTCCCCTACTGCAAACATGAACCTCAGTTTCACTGTACTGTAGCTGTAACTGATGATAGTAATCAGACATTACCCTTTAAGCTGAAAGACAATGGGAATTTGAATGGAGTGATGATATTTTCATACTGAAGGCCTTGAGGAAAATGAGCATGTTGCTGAAAACAGCCAAACAGATAGATTGATACTGATTTTGCCAACCGTCTAATAAGGCAATACATTAATTACATGCCTCTTAATTTTAGACGCCCATGGGATCCAGACACTCCACTTTGAAAAGTCCTCTTTTAAAACTGAAGCTGATTCTCTGGTGTGTTTCCTACAGGAGGTCCACATCCCTCGCCTCATCACCCCAGCTGAGAAGGGCAGAGACCTGGAGCCCAGAGTGATTGACGCATATATCATCCAGTGTCAAGCAGAGGCACAAGAAGGTACTGAAGCTGAAGTTTCAGCCTTGAACCTTCCACTAGCAACTATAAAGCTGTCTAAATTTGGGATTATGCTAATTTTAGTCACTGATAGGGTATAGCTGACAATCCCATTGAATTTCACTCAAATTTCTATTAGTTTGTGCTAGTGTATCCATCAAGGCCTTTAACACCCAGGGTCCTAAAAACTGTGGATGTCTGCATGCTGCACTATTGGTTTTACATTGATGTTATTAGCTATTGCTGAAATGATCAGTCAGTGACTCGATTAGTCAGTCAGCAGAATATAAATCATCTA
>OMKZ01043171.1:46066-66296 GCA_900302535.1 Neoniphon sammara
ATAAATCATCTACAATTTTGATAATCACTTCAGTTGATATTCAACTAAAATTACCAAACATTATAAAATGAAAAGTTTTTTTTTGGCTGCTGGTCAGAGTAATTAAGCAATTTTAAAATATGGTATGGTATGTGGTATCTTGTAATGAGCATTTGTCATTATCTATGACACCTGAAGTGCTTAGCTGATTAATTGAAGAAATTGATATAATAATAATAAATTGAGCGACAGTGAAAATTATTAGTTTCAGCCCTATTATTAGCTTGCTTTATCATAATATTTTTTTTTGTCACAAAATACTAATCAAAACAGCAGCAACCCTTAGTTCAAGATTAATTTCCCCTTTGAAATAAATAGTTTGAGATAAGTAATTTTTACTTGGGGGCTAAAGTGTTAAGAAGACAAGGTTTAAACTGGGACCAGTTTGCCTTTGCAGCCATAGTTAAATTGATATTGATGTGAGCAATAAATGGCATGGCTTCTGTTTCATAAAACTTATTAATCTGGAATTTTCCAAACCAGGTTCTCAGATGTGAATGATAAATAAAGAATCAGTGATAGTGCATTATTATATCTATATTTTACATGTCTTGGCTTTCTCCCTCTCTCTTTTTTACAGTGACAATTGCCAGAGCGATTGAACTCAAGCATAACGCCACACTCATTGCAGCTTTGGCCTTTGAGACAGCAAACTTCTATCAAAAAGCTGGTCAGTGGTTTTGAAAAATTCTAACAAACAGTTGGCTGATTTGCAATAGAGTTCCTATTACCTGACATTAATTACCTGCTATTGTTTTTTTTCTACTTGGGCTGATGTTACTCTTGTGTAAAACATAAAATGGATATCAGGTTTGGCACCAAGACAGCACAATGATAAGGAAGTTTCCATCACATATTAATAATGTGCGATTAAAGGTTAGTATCTCTGATCTCCTCAGACCATACACTGAACACCTTGGAGCCAGAGTGCAGCAGCAAGTGGAGGAAGTATCTTCAGCTGAAGCAGCACTTTTACATGGCCTATGTAAGTCCTTGTATCCTGATGTAGTTCACAATCTTTGTTGTGGGTCTGAAACCAGACTGATGTAGGTCTTTATCTCTACAGTATATTAGACCTTATTATCTAGGGAAAGATTACTGAGCGTGCATGCCCTTTTTCAGCAACAGCCTCTGTCACAGTCACAGGTCGACATGTTCACAAGTGGAAACTGCACAGCACAACCTCTGCTGGCCACTGACCAGCTCCACTGCAGCAGCAGGTTTAAGTGCCTTGATCAGGTCACCTTGACTGTAGTTGGCAGTAGCTGTCAGTGGAGGGGGGAGTATTTCTCATTCACTTGCCTTGCTTAGATTTTCCCAACCAGTCTGGGAATTTGTGTCAGCAACATTTCTGGCACAAGGATGTCTTCTTGTACCTCTAGCAAGACAAAATTAAACTGCTAGATTAAGCTACATAGAAATTCAAAATGACACAGGTTGGGACTACTCACCCTGTGACTGTATCACCAACACAAATCTCCTGATTGCACTCATTCTTTCTGTTTGTAGGCATACTGCTATCATGGACAGACTCTGCTGGCCAGTGACAAGTGCGGCGAGGCCATAAGATCTCTCCAAGAAGCAGAAAAGTGTATGAATCTCTTATTTTGACGTTTGCTTTTCTTCTTATTCTCAATAACTGACATCCAAGACTTGAGTCACTTGTCAGGCTGCATTTGCATGCTTTGTCAGACACTCACATCTGAAACACAGATGATAAGCAAGCATGGCAATGAAAGGATGATGTGGAATTGGCTGCTTCTTTGTGGAAAAAAAAAAAGCCAGCCTGACTTCAAGATAGGAAATTTATTTTTCCGACTTGGAAATCCGCAACATCGGAGCTTCCTCACAGCATGTGAAAGCACCAAAAGACCAGCAGAGTTATCAAATCAACATGCACAACGATAAAGAAACTTTGACAAAAATTAATTAGGACAGGTGGTTCACTGTGATGGATCACATATGCCAAGCAAGTTCTAAGTTGTTTTTTGTCCAGTAACAAAATAAATGTAAACAAACGGTTGCCTGGGAGGTAGGAAAAATGTATTCAGAAATCTAAGCAAGTATGATATGCTTTGAAAAATTGACTGTTGTAATGTAAAGCATGCTAGCAGTGCAGCACATGAGATAAATCATGAACAGAAACTGTGCTTGCCCCTTAAGGTTTATATCATTGGTTATTTTTATCAAGAGTTTAGATAACTTCTTTTTTAACTTTTTTTAAATAAATGTCACTTTAGAGAGCCTTTATTCAGTATATTAGCCTTTTTATTAATCTCTGCAAAGAGTTGCAAGTATATAACATGCTAAGTACTTAATGGATACATCATGTGCTTACAGGGGTGCAACAAAATAGTATTATTTAATTTAGGTGCTAACATAGTCATACTCTTGCAGTGCTGCTCTATTTTCAAACGCACATCTTGCACTCCCTTCTAATGAACATCCACATTTTTTGCATGTCCCCACCTCAACTTTCTGGCATCATTTTTCAAAATTAATCTGATGACATCCTTGTTTAGGTTACTCCCGCGCCGAGGCCTTGTGCAAGGAGTATCGCCAGACCAAAGGCCCAGGCAGCACAGCCAAACCCTCAGAGCAGCTTTTCTTCCTCAAGCTAGGTGGCCTCATCAAAAACACCCTGGAGAAGTGCCAGAGAGAGAACGGCTTCATGTGAGTCACTCAGGGCAGAAACACACACACACACACACGTGTTTGCGCCAACACTCATACATACAGATGAGCAAGTAAATCACATAGGTCACAAGCATGTATTTGTGCTTAATTGGGGAGAAAAGACATACCCAGGGTGTTTATAGTGGGCTTTCAGATTACATAAGGTGCCCTCTGGTGGACATACTGTAGGCCCTCATGTTACGGCAACAATGACAGTGAAAACATGATTGATTTCGACAGTTTTGATGTAGCAGGCTCATGCCTTTGTTTTCTTGTTTGCCTGTTGCTCTCTTACTCAGCATGGAAGGGACTTCCCTCTCTGGGTGATCCTTCTCAAAATTTCTTCTATTTGATCCCTTTTTGTCTTCTGTGTTTTTTTGGGGAATTTTTTTTTTGCCCGCTATCAAGGTTAAAGTTTAAGTCAGGTGGTGTCGTTTTGTTTTCTCCTTACTGTGGGCCTGTTAATCCCTTTGAGACTGTAACTGTGATTAAGGGCTCTAAATAAACTTGAACTTGGTACATCTGATCAATTTTGTGTTTAAAGAATTTCAGCTTGTTAGCTAGCCAATCTCAATGTCTCGTCAGCTGCCCATCACTGCCTTGTTGATAACACATCTTACTTGCATGATAGCTAATGTTATGTAGCTACTAGCTAGTGCAACAGCCAATACTCCCAACAGAACACAGATTGAGACAGATTATCAAACTCACACACACAAAATTATGGTGTTTAATTTAAAAAAATCGCCCACTTTAATAGGAATTTTGGACATATTTTTCAGATATTTCCACAAAGTCCCAGCTGAGCCACCCCAGCTGGAGCTAAAGGCGAGCTACGGTCTGGCTGAGCCAATAGCCTTCGAGCTGCCAGCCCTCAGTGAGCAGTGCACGCCTGAAGTCTATGCCACCTTTGACCTGACCAAGGGGGCCAAAAATGACAAGGTATTGCAACTCACCTACAAGTTCATTTCAAGCCATGCTAAGTGATGACATGCATAAACATGGAATCTTCATCCCAAACTAAGTTTGTGTGCCGCTTAGCTTTGTTTACTTATGTTTACATTAACTTCACTTTACTGTAGTGCACTTCAGTTTATCTTTGTGAAAAGCTTACTTACTTTACTGTAGTTCACTTTCAGTTTGTTAGATTTTTCTAAAAGCGCAGTCATGAGGTGCCTGTAAAAAGTCTTTATTGATGACACACACAAAAAATTTTTATTGCTTAATAGTATATGTCCAATTTGGAGGTTGATTAGGTATTTGTTAAATATTTATTTTATTCCCTTCTTGTGATGTTTTTCCAGGCCAAACCCAAACAGGAGGAGGAGGTGAAACCAGTGAAGGAGCCAGATTTGAAGCCTCAAAAGGACACAGGCTGTGTCATCTCCTAAACTTTCCGTGGATGTCAATTTCCAAACTCATGCTTCAGTATCACCTATTATAGTGACGGCATCCATTTCCTTTTCATGAAAAGTAAACCTCCATAGGAAAAATCTCATTTTTTTTGTATTGTTAATCCATGGTGTTTTACATTTATGCTGGAAAATACAGTGTATTTGGGTATGGCCATACCATATCACTTGAGCACCATCAATTATCCTCACAGTTAAACCAGAGCCAATTAATGATCTTAGACAGCAAGAAAGAAAACATTCAACAGCTTACCGTTAAACAATTTGCACTGATGACAGTAGTGTGCAAAACTGCCTGAAACTGATTGTTTAAAAATGTTTAAGTCATAAGTTAAGCAATGCAAGAGATTTCAAAGAAAGGACAGTTCTTTGTAAGCATGATAAGTCATTACAAGGCAAAAGGGTTATTATAACTCAGTCAGGTCTGTATATGAGACTCAATTTAGAATAATAACATCCTTAGTGTAATTTAATGGTGCCTTTTGTTGCATGTAAATGTACATAACGTGGGCCCTTACAAGAGGTGATAACTCAATTTCAGGATTTCCAACCTCTGGCACCAGAGTGCTCTGGTTTGCCTCTGGATGCCTTAAATAATGGAAACTGGCCATTGAACATATTGGAAAATGACTTATTAACACACACTGGGACAAAAAAAAATCTTTATTATTTTAGATGCACTTAAACTGACTTTTTAGGTATTTGGGTAGCATCAGAAATGGAAAGAAAGCCTTCTTAACTCAAGTATTTACCATCACACAGGATATGATGTAACTATGCATAGAGTGAGAGCTTATGCAGAAAACCACTTTGGATGAAAAGGGCTGGGCTGGTAATTGCTGGTGCTGTCATTGCTGTCATCAGGTTGGCATCTCCCATCACAGATATTTTGTGGAATGAGGCTCAACAGTAAATTCCCTGAATTACCCTTTATGCTTTATACTTACCTTTTAATTGTTTTAGAGCTATTTCAAATGGAGATTTTGTTTAGGACTGCCTCAGAAAACAGGCTGTTCATGATGAAAATGAACTGAATAGATAGAAATGTAAATCAAGGAAACAAAATGAACAAGACTGTACTGTATGGATAATTACTGATGAATTGGTTTTGTTTTTTATCTGTAGCATTTTATTATTAATAATTTTGTTTTTCTTTCTGATTGCATGATTCATCCATTGTAGTTCTTTTTGTACATGAGGTAGCTGTTTTCTACTTTATACTGTTTATTTTAGGAAAACTATATTATTGGGTAAGGCTGAATCATTCTTTCACATGATAGAGGCTAGTTGGGGATTTTGTAAGACATCCCTGTTAATATTAGCTCTTAATTCTGTTGAGAACCTAAAACACTCATTATGACCAAACACAGTCCTATGTTCCCTCACCAAAATACCTATTGAGATACATGACATTTGTTTCTGTAAGCTGCTCAGTTGCTGAGAAAATGTTGAAGTTGGCGGTTTAGATGTTTGTTAACCGCACTGATTTAGGACTGAAGATGGGGCGTTACAAGATAACATGGATATAGACAGAACATCTAGGAAGATGCTATGGTGAGGGATAAGCACAGAAATTTTCTATCTCAAAAATGATGTCAGGTGTTGCTGAAGCTGTTCCAGCGGTTTTCAGAGAGGATGTCGAAGCTCCTCAAATAGAAAAATGAAGTAATCTCAGATGAAACATAACTATCAATCGATCAGTGATGTATAAACTGTAATGTACTCTTCATATGCATTTATTCAATTCAGAACCTATTTGCTTTTAAGCAGAATCTAGCCTCCACAGCTATTACAGTACAATTCTGAAAATTCTTCTCACTTGTTATGGGATATTTTTTTTGCATAGCACAATGAAATACCTTTGCACTTTACATTCAACTGGCAGGTTTTCCATGGGGAGATCCAATGGATGGAGCACTGCACCTAATTCACAATTTTGACAAAAGAGAACTGGTTGACTGATCTCCTTGCATCTGGTTTGATTTTGACTAACATGTTGGTTCAATTATACTTGTAACAATGAATTTCGTTGACTTGCAAATATTACTGAATTTGAACCAATTCCAGTTATTTTTCTTTTACGAGGCACTTGTTTATCATTAGGGCGTGCCGAAGTATCATTACAACATACACTCCTGTAGCTCATTATTCTTCATCTAATGGTGTCCTTCATGTAAAATGTATTTAAAATGGTATTAAAACTATCCATGAAACAGAGTTTACTAAGTTGCTTGTGTTTGTGTGCTACATTTTAATTGTAAGGTATTTATTTACAATTCAGTTAAAAATACAAGTGCGATCATATAAAACAGACTGGTAAAATATGTGAAATGGGACACTCCGATAGGCTATCTAGAGCCCAAGAATATAAAACACTGAGAAAGCAGTATTAAAATAAGAAAGTTTATTCAAGTTTAAATTAATACCTATATTGTACAAAAAAATTAGGAAAAGAAAAAGGAATCTAAGATAAGACCCCAAAGCTAATGGTTTACCTACCTAAAACCCTTAAAAGTAGTCCTAAGACATTTTACATCAGATAAAGTCCTGCGGAAATATGAAATTCCATTAAAGAAGCAAAAATACAACAAGTAGAAAATGATTATGGTGTATGTTTTGTGTTTTATAGCTAAACAATATGATTTTGGTTAAGGTGCATGTCTTGTAGCTTGACATCATCCTTAAGAACCCTAAGGATCCTTTAAGGACCACAATGGAAATCAGATCTTGGATTTTATGTGTAATCCTTTTGACAAATGCCTTCAGGTGAGACTGGAAATATTTTTTATGTAACACAAATACATACATACATATATATATACACACACCCACACACACACAGATTGAATCAATCAAGCCTAGCATTCATACTACATTGGTTAATATTCTTAGCTAAAGATGCCAACAGACCTCGACATTCTACACGGTACAACAAGCCCAACCCCTGAAGTGCAAGAATGAAACTGGTTGCATTTCAGTGGCAGTGCTCATACTCCTTTCCGTGTTAAGGTTTACCCTACTGCATCTGGCGTCTCAGGTTTCAAGATAACTGCAGGATCTAGACTGACCCTGTATCCTGTACTAAGGTTGTGTTTCTACATCAAGAACCGTAAAAAGGGATTGGACATGTAGCTGCGAAAAGTAAAAAGAATCAACTGTCTCACACTGGAACGGTAAAGAATGAACGACAGTCACCAGGAAGTAAGTGTTGTTAATATTTAAACAAGATAATAAATGTAGTTGCTGACATTTAGTATGT
Source organism: Neoniphon sammara (assembly GCA_900302535.1). NCBI lineage: Eukaryota > Metazoa > Chordata > Actinopteri > Holocentriformes > Holocentridae > Neoniphon > Neoniphon sammara. The sequence continues at coordinate 53,453 of OMKZ01043171.1, forward strand.
CTACATGCATTCTAAAAATTAATTAACATAACTGCTACTGTGCAGGCAAGTCAGTTTTCAAATAGCATTGCATGACTATAGCTTGGTAAATATGTATTCTGCCATGCTGTCACAGGAGAGCATTAAGTAGTGCTAACTGACTTGACACACAAGCATAAGCTTGCAATACACACATGCAAGCATGTGCGCGCACACAGACACACACACACACACATACACTCAATAGCCTACAGACCTTTTTCACACCAGCCATTTTGACATGAAATAGCAGGTAAACACAGGTGTTACTAATGAGATTAATTAAGGTTCTGTTCCATTTAAGTGCAGCAGAGTCTAAATGGAACAGAACTTTAATTAAAGTCATTAGTAACACCTGTGTTTACCTGCTATTCATGTCGAGATGGCAGCACAACAAATTCTACAGTGCTCAGTTGTTTTGCAACAATAACTTCATGTCAAATGAAAGAGAATCCAAATTAAAATGAATGTAAAGGAATGTCCTACCTGTCAGGGTGCAGACATCGAGGAAACAGAGTTTGGAGGACCTGCCTTGTCCAAAAAGAAGAGGATCATCTACTTCTCCAGCGGTGAAACTCTGGAGCAGGAGGAGGAAGGGAGTGAGGAGGATGAAGATGTGGATTCATCAAATGGGCAAGCTTTCAGAGAACCAACAGAGCGGGTGTGAAACTGTTTAGGGGGAGCAGCTGGGTTTTTCATCTTAGACCACGCAAAGTAGCACTCATATTATCTCTCTCTTTCTCTGTTATCTAACTCTCTTGATCAATCCTTTCAGGCCAAACTCTCGTGGAAGAATGTGGTCATGCTAGTTGGGAGGATGACGCTGCGGAGTAAGTAATGTCACAGGTGCAAGAATAATTTAAAAGTAGACTGTATACAAAACATAAACACACAGCAGGGCTTTTGGCCGTGCTGGAAAGTCTCACTGAGTCAACAAGTCTTGGTTTCCACATTCAGCTTGTGATTTCCTTGGAGAAAAACTGGCTGGTGTGCTTGGACTGAATGCAGCCAAATACCAGTATGCCATAGATCACCATCGAGACAATAAGGTAACGTGAAGTACATAAGCAACAAAACAAACCTACTGGTAAAAGTCTGTTGACAATATACGGTAGCAGAAAGTGTTAGATTACATTAACATCTAATTAATATAACCCAAAATAAAACCTCAACAATGGCAAACTTTTTCCCCACATAATGTGTAGTGATATGTTGTAAAATCTGTTTTCTCATCTCATACATAGAAAAAAGACAGTCAAGGCACTGGAGAGAGACTTTCTCAAGGCGGGAGAGAGAAAATCCCCCTGTCTGATAAGCTGGATGGAAGACAGTATGGGGCTGTAGGGGGACTAACAAGCCCTGCTGCTTGTGGAGCCTGCTGTAAGACACCCAGCGACCTAAGAAATGAAGGATCTCACAACAGAGCCTATCAAGAGGATGATGATGAACACGTGAAATAACCACTTTACTGATAAAAACGAAAAGTAAACGTAACTAGAACGTTGCGCCTTTCCTTTTCACTTCCAAGCCTTACGCCTATTGATACACACAATCCATTCATTATAAATCATTTATGAACAGCCGCAAAAAAGAAATAACGCCTGCCTGCATGTCCATGTTTTGTGCACTTGTATATTGTACACTAAGTACACAATGTGATTGACAAACTGGAGAGACGTAAAAATGTACCATTGTGTGCGTAGATTACTTGACAACAATAAAATACAACTGACCAAAAAAGCTTTTTAACTACCAGTGTGAGATATGCATGTCTGTAGGCTCACACGGTATGGGCAGACGAACGCTTATTAACACAGAAATATGAGAGACACCGTTGCCGCACAAGTGTTTATCACTTATAATGGACATTTCAATTGTTTAAAAAAAAAAAAAAACATGTCGACGAGGATGGGATTCGAACCCACGCGTGCAGAGCACAATGGATTAGCAGTCCATCGCCTTAACCACTCGGCCACCTCGTCGCTGTTGCACACGTAACGTCACTACTATGCTATTTATATCACAACAGACACCACTATTTTCACGACAACATATTTTCGTTTAGTTCTTCTGAGATAATGTTACTTCAAGCAAGTGTGGGCCGTTGTTGACCCACACCTGTAAATAAAATCCTTTCGCCACGATTAAAGTCATGCTCGTCTCGGCTGACATGGCAACTTTAATTTGAGCGATTAAGGAATAATTCACGCGAAACTTTGTAACAGCACTTTAGCTAGCTAGCTACAAACACATGAAAATAAAGAACGACACAGCTCGCTACGGAAATACAAACGTTAGCATTAAACTTGCATGTAACGTTGGCTAACATTAGCGAGCTGTTAATGCTTGCTAGCTGTCGTAGCTGCTAGCGAGCTGCAAGTCTAGTGGCAGCAAAGTATGTCAGCAAATTAAGAATATGTTACTTGTATCCCTACTTGGGTGATAAAGTGCTCTCTACCTTGGTGAAACTGAGGGTGGCAGTATGTGCCAAGGGTGTAGAGTCTGCCTAGGATGTAGAGAGCAGAGGAAGAAGCAGTACTAACAAGTTTGGTATGTAGTCTGGACCAGATCTGTTGTGAGCGGAGCGAGGAGGGGAGCGGGCAGAATCACATCTGAGCGAAGAGCGCATTTCATAAGACTCCGCTCCATTCCGCACCGCTCCACACAAAGTAGTCCTACTCTCCAGATCACGTGTCATTTCCACTGGGCAACGAACTGGTGAATACACAATGGAGTTTGCAAAATATTTCACTAAAACAGGCGACCGCTCTTACAAATGCACCATACAAGTTAAGGTAAAAAACGAGGGGGACCAGGAGGTTGAAAAACCATGTGGCCATTCAGTAATCACAAGCAGAGAATCCCTATGGAATCTAAAGAGGCACGTCTACAAAAAACATGAGCACATACTGCGCAAACACGTCCGTGCCAAACCAGCAAAAGGTGAGAAAACTGGATAGTTAGAACAGGCCATGAGTAAGCAGCACAATGTTTTAACCCACGAGTCACTTGATGAGCATTTTATATGTGAAGGCTGAAGATGAACCTGACATGTTTAAAAGACATGTTTAAAAGTCAGTTCCCCTGTTTCTGGAGGACAGTTGTTAATGTTGAGAAATACTGAGTATGGTAGAGACCGTAGTAATTACAAGACCGAATCACAATGTTTGTTTACAATAACTTCCGGGTAGAAAACCGCTACGTCACGTACATACAGTTTTAATGGCACGGAGCAAACGGGTGCGAAATAAAAAACACCTGAAATCTATTTTTAAGTAAAGGGAAATGGTTACATCTTGTTTTGGGGGGGTGTTGGGTAATGATCGAGTGGAGAAGGAGTCAGATTTTCACATTACCATCTGAAAAAAGCAAATTTGCTGAAATTAAAGCTTTGGATTCAGCGTCTGAAGGAGAACGAGGATATCAAAGATGCTAGCTAAGCAATACAGAACATAAAATAATCACACTAGAAACACAGATTGGTTGGACCACCTTATTTAATTGGATATCTTTGAACCTCACAGTTACGGCTGAAAATTACCACAGAAATAATCAAATTTGCCGATTTCACAAACCTAGTTAAAACTAACCGTCAGTTTCCCACCCGGAAGTCACTGCTGTTAACGAAACGTCACGGCGATTCGGTCTTTGAGTGGTCTTCCTCCCTGTGTTATCGTAAACATCTCATACGTCATATTTCATAAAGGTGCACCACATTAATTTTCAACCCTAACTCTGTCATATACAACCTATCAATAATCCGTGGGTCATAAAGCTTATTCCAGAAGCTGTGAAAAAAGGCCTTCAGATGCTGTAAATTTTGTTATCCACCAAACAGAAATCCCGCACAACTGCAGTACTATTTCTTGGTTTCTACTAGACCAGCGGTTCTCAAACTGGGGGTCGGGACCCCCGGGGGATCGTGAGGTAATTCTGGGAGGGGCCATGAGAAGATTATGACATAGGAAAAACTACACAAAAGTATTATCAGATTTATTTTTTCATATCTTTTCTCCATTTTTTGTTGTTTTCCTGTGAAATACTGAGTAATTTCAAAATTTGGGTCCTCCTTTGTTAAGTAAATAAATTAACCTGAAAATGGTGCTGCTCCCTACTTGGACTGATCACCGCTCTGCATACACAGCCTGTGAGGGGGGTTGCATGTGGGTGTCGCTTCATTTTAAGGGGTCACCAGTGAGAAAGCTTGAGACCTGCCATAGACCTGCCTATGAGGACAAGTCAAGAGAGGCGTGAATGTCATCTATGTTATGTTATCTGTATTACCATTTCCCCCCTCTTCTCATCCCTCACAAAACAGCAAACAAGTGCCAGATGAAGCGGAGGACCACGAGAAACACATTTGCTCAACAGAGGCAGAGCGAGGCCCAGAGGAGAGCCTGTGGGGAGCACTCGCTGCCAACATGGAAGTGCTCTCGACACATGAAGTTCCTCGCCCCGTTCCTTAAAGAGTGGTCAGCCGCTTCGCTCAGTAACGGACGCGCCGGTCGCAAGAGCCAAGAGAGCGGTGAGCTTTCTGAAGAGGAGCTGCAGGGGGCGGACGACTGGATGACGCCTCTGGAGAGTGAGATCGAAGAGGATGACATCAAGAGGGAGCGCAGCGAGGGAGGGGTAAATGGAGAAAATAAGTCAGTGAAAAAGAGTAAATCAGCCTCCATCGTCCATGATACAGGAGAAGAGGAAGACAAGCCAGTAGACACGGAAGGCAATGCCTCGTTTCCTTCATCCCTCTCTTCTCCCCTTCCTCTGCCTCCCCCTACAGCACCAGCATTCAGAAGGCCTGGACAGAGGAGAACAAGGCTGGCAGACTATGCAGGCAATACTGGAGGCCGCTGTGAAAGACGTTTTGTCGGGGATGATGAGGCAGACGAGATGTTTTTCTTCAGTTTACTCCCATATTTTAGAAGACTGTCATCCAAAAAGAGGAGCGCTTTGAAAATACAGATACTCCAGGTGGTCTATGAAGCAGTATTTGAGTAATTACTGACCGTGTGCCCCTCACTGTTTTTTCAGGCTTTTGAAAAACAAAAAGTTGCTTTAATCTCACATATATTTACTGATATTCACTGTCTCATCAGAACTTTATACTTGTTTCATGAAAGTTATCTGAGCATTTCTCTTTATTTTGGGACCGGTTTTGCTCGACTGTTTTCCTAAGGTTTTAATTTTAGCATTTGTTTGCCTGTTAGACATTTCAAGAGCTTTATACTAGTGTCATGCCTGTTGATGAGTTTTTGTATTAGTTTTGTTGTCACCTAATAAAAGCATCTCAGTATTTGTAAGAGTGATCAAAATGTCTTTTTTTGTTTATGCCTTATGTCAGAATATGTGATAAATATAGCCTACATGTAAAATTAAACTTCTTACATTTAAAGGGCATTTTACAAAATTGAAAGTATCTTACTCAATCCTTTAGAAAGTATCCGTTTTGTTCCCCACGTGATCCTTTCCACACTCCTTTTCTCGGCCTTGGTTTTGTGTCCCTGAAGAGCGTTGAAAGTTATGTTACCATTCTTACTAATAATAATTGATAATAGTACAACTTGTTTTGCACTTTCTACAGGTGACACAAAAATTGCAAAAAGGATTGCTGTGTCCTCGTGTAATACAGCTTTTTCATGTTATAGACATGCCAACTTCCCACCAGCAGGTGGCAGTAGAAGCGCAGTAGTTGTTTTTGGCAGTAGTAACTGCCTGTAACTGCTGTGTCTCATCCTGCATGGACATATAAATCCTTTAATAGGATTTTTTTTGTTCATTCTTTGCAAAATTCACATGCTATTTTTATGTATCATCTTTTCTTGCTGTTAACATTCACACCTAGAACATGCACAGTACAACCACAGTTCTCTGCAACCTGCATGTGGGCAGTTTTATGAGAGTAGTCAAGGCAGTGGTTAATGTTAATTCACATTCCCTGGCCAGAGATTCGCAGTTATTCTAGGGTTCACACTGACAACCTTCTGGTCACAAGCGGTGTGTATAATCTGACTGCTCCCTTTGTGGCAGGTTTCGTCTCATGTTTGTACTAACTGCTCTTAAACACTTAACCCAGTGCACATGTACAAACACTCTTTACAAGGCAGCTCATCTATCAGTTAAGTCAAGTCAAGGTCTCAGTCTCTCTTTATAGCTGACATGAATGTTATCAAGGGCTAAAGGTCCCATCTTGTCAACGCTCACGTTTAAAGCAAAGGGTGAACATTTTCTTGATGGCATTCAGCATGAAGATGATGCAGTGGCTGCTGGTATTGACTGGACTAGTGGCTCTGGCCACTTCGTACACTGTGAGTATTTTATTTTAGACTCATATAGGTTTGGGACTATTTTATTCATTAATGAGTAATGCACGTCAGTTACATTAAGCCTTGAGATTTCTCAAGTAGGCTCTATTAATATTACCCATAAAAATGGGCATAGTGAGCCTGCCATGGTGCAATTAGCCACTTGATAATTCTATGATGATTTACCCTGCTTTTGTTTCATGCAGATACCTGTGTCCAAAGAAGTACACGGTATGTTAAAGAATTATTCTGAAAAGAAATGATAATAGTTGTTGGCCTGCTGCAAAAAGAAGTTGAGCCATGTCTGTTTGTTACTTGCAGAGGTATATGAGAACGGGGAGGATGAGAATCCACTTCAGAACCTGGGTGAGCAACAACATTTGAATATTTTAATGTCTAAATGGACTGTCTGTGATGTCTGTATGTGACGTCAGTTTGAGCTCATCTGGTCAGGGCCAGTACATAAAAATGACGTGTTTTCCATGGCATTATGACACATTGTATATCATACAGACTAGGACATACTGACACAATAACCTGAAGTACACTATGCAAATAACACAAATTTAAATAAAATTTGTTTGAGTCTACAGGTTCAGATGCCAATTTGATTGAAGGTGACATTGCAATCCCAGTGAGTTGTGTTATGGCATTATGCATTCTGCCTTCCATGGAAATACCTTAATAGATTCTTCCTTGTTTGTCTTTATGGCAGCTTTGTTTAACTGTCATAGTTAATTACATGTCAAATTCTTGTGATTGTGAGAAACTTGGTTTTGTTGTGGACTAACCATAATACAATATTCAGATAATAAGATGACATAAGACATCAAGTGTGAGTTTTTATTGGTCTGTAAGCTTACGTCCCATATATATGTATACTGAATTACACACGTTTTCATGTTACAGGAGGGACGCAATGCCCTGATTAACAAAAGATACAGATGGAAGTTTCCCATCCCTTACATTCTGGGTGATGACTTGGGTAAGCTTTTGAAGTTTATTTGGTAGTGTCATATATCAATATAGTCTGAAGTACACACTGTATTTACTGCTGTAAGATGTCACCGTCATAGAGCAAACTCTGTCTCAGTGCAGTGTGCTGCAGGTGTTGTTTAGTTTAAATTTGCATTGTCAACACCTAAGCAGTGCTCTTATCCAGTGCAGCTCACACTAAGTAGGCAGGCAGGACACTTCCACAGGACACATGGATTTTGATGGACACACATTGTCTCTTGTGGTGATTGAACTTGTGACCATTTGGCTAGATCATATCATCCTACAGCTCCTAACATACAGTTACACTGTTGTTGTTTCACTCACTCCTCAGATCTGAACGCCAAGGGCTGTGTCCACCAGGCTTTTGAAATGTACAGGCTGAAGTCTTGCATCGATTTCAAGCCTTACGAGGGAGAGAAGACCTACATCAAATTTGAAAAGAGAGGGGGGTATGGCGCTAGTTTTGACCCTTGTATTTATTATGGTTTTTGCTGGGACTGATCTCCTATTATATTTGAGTATAATTTTACTTGCATCATGGACATTACAGATAGAATAATAGACATGTTTTAGCAAAGTCACCACAAAAGATGCTGCGTTCACTTGTCTCATTAGTCTCTGTCCGCTGTCACAATCTCAATCAGGGCTGGAATTTGGGCAAAGCTATTTGACAGTTTCTCATATCCTTTATTTTCCTCTCACATCTTTAACCAACTGCTTCCCCCGGGATTGTTTTAGGTGTTTCTCCAGCGTTGGTGACCAGCAGACGGGTCAGATTCTGTCTTTGGGTTCAGGTTGTGACCACAAGGCTGTGATTGAGCATGAGCTACTTCACGCCCTGGGCTTTTACCATGAACAGTCCCGCACAGACAGGGATGACTATGTAGACATTTGGCTGGATCAGGTTATGCCAGGTATGTGTGGTAACTCGATCCATAATTATCATTATTATTTAGTTAAATGCTATGGAATATGATTTGGTTTAGTATGACACCCCATTTACACAGACAAGTCAGGGTACCAGCAGTGTATGGACATTTTTAAGTAAAGCAGACAGTTACAGAGTGAGTTGATTTGAAGTATGGTTGAACCCAGTGGCAACTGAATCCACAACCCTGACAGCTTTAGAACTACATATTCCATAGGGATTACCACTGCCACCAATGAATGTCTTGAATCCTTATACATTTCTCTCTGGTAAGACAACTAATCACTAACGAAACCTGGCATTTTCCTCAGGGCTGGGACACAACTTCAACAAATACAATGACGACTTCATCACAGATCAAAACACAGCATACGACTATGAGTCCATCATGCACTACCGACCCTTTTCCTTTAACAAGAACGACAGCATCCCCACCATCACCACCAAGATCCCTGAGTTCTACAACATCATTGGCCAGTACCTCGACTTCAGCAAGCTGGACACCCTCAGGCTCAACCGGATGTACAACTGCTGTAAGTATTTGAGTTTGTCACCTTAAGATAATATCTGGCCTTGAAATCAGTCAATTATTTGCAGCAGGCCCAAATTTTCACCCTAACCTCAACCTGAGCAAACCCACCTTAACCATCTGGGCACAGGTCTAAAGTGTTGGTCTAAAACTATGCATCTGTATCTGGCTGATATTGTTGTGATTTGGCCGTCAGTGGTTAGGTGTTTAGCTACCCAACAATGTCGCATAAACAAAAAGTAGGACACTGTCGCATGCTCTCCATCAGTATGAATTGTCATAAAACGTTAAGATATACTTTTCTATATATAGCGTTTTTTTCTACATGTGTTTAACATGTGGAAAAGTACGCTTTGCAGAAAATGGTCTTCATGTAACAATAGTACACACTAAAGAAAATGTACGGTGAGGAAAAGCATAAAAAAGATCCTATATACGACACTATGCGATACAATATAATACAATATGATACGATACGATACCAGAAGATACGATAAAGAGGATAAGAGAGATCATTTAATCTTCAAGTAGTGGTTTAAGGCACATAACATATAACCAAAACATCCTTGGTTTGAACCTCGCTTAGGACTTTTGTTGCATGTCAGTCTTCTCTCTCCCATCTTCCCTGTCTCTGTCAGTGGTCCAGTAAAGTAGAACATCCTTTACACTAACTGGTATATTTCATACATCATCGTGATGTGATTTGCTTCCTCCTTCTCATCCCAGCTGGTCCTCTCACCCTGCTGGACCAGTGCGCCTTTGAGTACGCCAGTATCTGCGGCATGATCCAGAGCTCCAACGACGATGCTGACTGGGTCCACACCAAGAGCAGTGTGGGCGCAGAGGATCACACACTCCTGGGACAATGTAGAGGTCAGAGTTCATCATTTGTTATTAAGGTCATCATTATTTTTATCTTTTCAAATTTGTCAATTAAACAATTTTAATGTTAGCCTTATGAAAATTAATGAACGAAAGGATGCTCTTTGTCAGCCCTGCTATGCACAGACATAATAGAAAGATTTTGTTTGTGAATTTTCAGATGCTGGTTACTTCATGCACTTCAGCACCATGACCGGGATTGCTCAGGAGTCGGCTCTCCTGGAGTCACGGACCCTCTACCCAAAGAGGAAGCTCCAGTGCCTGCAGTTCTTCTACAAGATGAATGGAGGGCCCAAGGACAGGCTAGTCATCTGGGTCAAGATGGATGATGGCACAGGCGCCATTCGCAAAATGAAAAAAATACACACCTTTCACGGTATTTGTGAACAGGAGCAGTTTACACTGAGCACATTATTGACAAGAACTGCTTGGGAAAGTCAAGCCTTGATCTCATGCTAACCAAATGCTACTGAAACCTCTAAAAACTTATAACAAAATAAATGTGCACTAAAAATCCTACACACACACAAAAAAAATCAACTTTTGTCTTGTTCTACAGAAACAAAACATCCTAAGTCTCATCAGTTTAATTAAATTTGCAAATTCTAAACTATAAATGCCCACATGATGAAGCTCCACAAGCCCTCGAGGACATTGTTAATACACCTTAATACACTCTTCCAGGCCCATTCTAGAGGAGGATAACGAGACATCAGACAGCTAAAACAATATCTGTGTGAATTCTTTGAAATTTTATTAGCTTCACTGATAGTCAGTGGTAAAAGTATTGGAACAGCGAGCTTAAGTTGGTCCTGAGTTATTGTTTTAAAATAATTCAACATGAAGAGTATGGCTATGCAAAAGCTCCAGCTTTACTGCACTGTCCCAATACTTCAGCTTAGAGTATGAACATACATTAGATTAGTAAGACATTGGTTCTTACTTTGTCCCTTTCCCTTTGTTGCCCAGCGGATTCTGACCACACATGGAAGATCGCCCATGTCCCCTTGGAGGTGGGGGTCAAATTCCGCTATGCTTTCCAAGGTGTACGCGGTGACCCCTCTGCATCCGCCGGTGGCATTTACATCGACGACATCAGCCTGACGGAGACGCGCTGCCCCAACGCCGTGTGGAGGATCCAGAACTTCTCCAAGATCATGGAGACGGCAAACAGCAGCACGTTCATTGACAGCCCTCGTTTCTACAGCCCCGAAGGCTACGGCTACGGTCTCCGAATTGCACCTGTCTCAGGTTACAGGGACTACACAGGGGAGTACACAGGGCTGTACTTCCACCTGGCCAGTGGGGACAATGACGTGGTGATGCAGTGGCCCGCAGTAAACAGACAGGCCACCGTAGTGGTAATGGACCAAGACCCCGACATCAAGCTGAGGATGTCTACCGCCCGCAGCCTCACAACTGATCTCAGGACCAGTAAGTGCTCCTGTGCCCAGTACAGCCTTACACAATACCATCCCATGGGTGACCTCCTTGTCCTTTCCTCAAGTCCTTCTGAACATGGCAGCTGGCCTGAAACAAACAATGTCCCGTGTCTGTTATGTATGTATTTTGAGAGGCACTGGTAGCATCCATAAAGGCAGTAAAAAGAGAGTAGCCCCAATGAAGGGTTGAGGATGTGGCTGCTGACTTTCAGGATGCTTTAGGATATTATCTCTGACATTTTTCTTTGAGGCATAAGTAAGTGTGAAGGTAGAGAATCAGAATTATCATGTCAATGTACTGCAACTTTTGTATCATGGCAGCCCAGCAAGAAATACCTCTGTGACCCATTCTGGGATCCCACCTAGTTCAGGAACCTTGGGGATGTGGACAAAATTAAATATCATGACATTTTTAACAGAATACCTTGATATTACCATTCTGACTGCTTTTATAAGATATTTACACACAAAAGAGTTTTAATAAACAATCATTAGTGATGTGGATATGATACCAAACAGTTAGAGGCAAATAACAGAACATCTAGAACAATAAGTTCTAATAAGTTCAGAGATTTGCATCTCTTTACTTTAATACAGCCCTCAAAACCAGGAAAAGACGACACTTATGTCATATTAGTATATCCAAAATCTCACATGATATCTCCTTGGCACATGCAGCACAGACATATATCTTTTTGTTTTCATTGCTGATGCAACCTAAAAATATTGCTATGCTATTTAGTATCAAGAATAAAATATTTAAGGCTCCATTTGACAAGATTGTCACAAAAAATACACCATTCTTATCAGTCTAGACAAAGTTGGGTTGCAGTAGAGACCCACCTCCTCAGCTGAGATCCCATAGATTCGCTCCATTTGTCTACGTGAAATTCAATGTGGATATGGACAGTGGCAAGAATTTTTGTCCTCCTATAGCAAGTTATAAATGTGCACTTCAGAGTGGAAAACATACTTTCTCCTTCTAAATAGTGAGCGGGCAGTTCAGAGAAAGCTGAACTCACCAATGTCAATCCTTTTGCCTTCTTTGTCCCTTTGGTATGAAGCATCAGCAGTGCTGGTAGAGCATGATCATTTCAGGGTATTGAACTTCAAAATTTTCAAATGCTCACCTCTTGTTGCCATTTGAGCCTCAAAGTTGCCATTTATTTTCAAGATGCAAGCTATTAGTGTCAGCAAGTCAGAAGTCATTGTTGCATGACTACACTGTTTCTCAAAGGGTAGAGTCACTTCTCACATCACCTCTGTTGTTTTGTGTCTCCTAGCACCAGATGGAAAGTTGTATTGGGACAATCCCTCCAAGGTGGGGAAACCTGACTCTTCGTGTCAGTGTTACAGAGGGGAATCACTGGGCTGGAGAAACTTTGTCAAGCACTTCGACCTCCGACGGCGCAATTACCTCAAAAACGATGACCTCATTATCTTCATCGACTTTGAGGGTTAGTGCCCTGTGTGTTTTTATTTTCCACATCGGCCTACTGCTACATAGTACACACTTTTTTCCACAGTGCTGTTCAATGGGGCGAGCTTACTTTAATCATGTGCCTTTTCTCAAAGCTATGCCACGATGCAGACATGACAAGAAACTCTGTTTTGCCCACAGATATAACATCCCTGATCAAAACAGAGGTTCCTATTCAACCAAAGGAGTAACCTCACCCAGAATTTCTACCTGGAGAACATGGAGGTAAAACACAGATCTTTTTCCATCTCCACTGTCAAGCTC
>OMKZ01043171.1:66756-97062 GCA_900302535.1 Neoniphon sammara
ATTCCAAACCAGTTCCAACAGTCAGTTGTAAAAATATAATCAGGCCAACGCTTTTCAAAGGCTAAATGGGCCGATTCCAATGCCTCTCTAATTACCTATGTGATAATACAATTGTATTATGTAACATGTATGTAACATGTTTTTCAATATAGAGGCAGTATATTTGATACTTGTTTGTGAATGAGATCCCTGAATAAATGACTTATTCTAGATTTCATGTGCTTGATCATTTCGGACAAAACCTCTATTTTTGTCAGTGAATTTTTTTTTTTTAATTAAAGTTGTGAATTACCAAACCTATGAAGTATGTCTTTCATTTTGGGATGTATCAGTCTTGATTAAAAAGAAAGGCTGTCATGTGAGAAGCCTCACAGACAGTGCAAGGAATCAGAGGAAATTACACTTCAAGCTCTGTGTCTTGCCCTTTATTTTTCCTTAGTCAAGAAACGCTAAGATAAGATGGGCTATTACCTTGAATGATAAGGTCATTACTCCTTACATCAACACAAACAGCGGTGTTAGATTTTGTGATCATCTGATAACATGATAATTTGGAGACAAGAGATGTAATTTACAGTTATATGAGATATTAGGCTAACAATTATTTTGTTTCAACATCAACAACACTTAACAGAGAGGTGAGGTTTTTTGAGCCTAGTAGTCAATATTTTACAGACATCAGGTCACTGCAGCCTAATAGCCTCATGCTTACACTGTAAAACTGAGAGGGCAGAACACACAAATAGGTAGTTACTAATTTAACCTTACACTGTGAAGAGCTACATGGCCCTGGTTAGATCCTGCTGATTGTAATGATTTTCCAAAAGGAAAATTCTCTTTTCTCTTGCCCCATTCCACAGGGAGGTCAGAGGTCAGGGTCAGCTACAAAACTGCAGCCCTGCAGCTGTTAAGTCCTCAAGTATACTTGCTAACACAGGATCATGTGGTTTGTGGTTATGAATACTTGACCACCTTGCTGCTCAGTAATAACTGAACTCACAAAACCAATTTGATTTATGAGCCCAGTCATTAATTATACTGATCTTGGACCTAAGCTGCCAGATAAAAAATATTGCATGCAAATCTTTTTTGATGACTTATTGAAATTCCCCATTCCTTAAACGTACCAGTGTGATTGCATTAGGATGCAGGATGGGTAAATGGCTGCTGATTTAAGGCCCAATACAGTTCAATAACAGTTCCTCATGCACCGCTGAGCCAAAGTAGTTTTGAGGGTTTTTGTTTGCATGTCTTGTTTTTCTAACTTGAGCAGTGCAAGGTGGTGGTTACACAGAAGTTATGAGAACTTGGTGTTTGGCCAGAGGGTTGCAAGTTAAATTCCATGGACTGGCTGGAAAAATGTAGGTTGTTCCAGTGAATTGAACTTGCAAATTTTACCACGTTTTCTGTATGGTTTCTCCACATCTGAAAGGAACTGCTCAAAGAATTCTGATTTTGCTCCGTTTTCACAAGTGTTTTTGGAAGCTACAATACACCAATTCTGTCCTATATACAAATAAGCTGAGAAAGAGTAAGCTGCCGTTACTGTTGTACTGATAATAATAATCACAAAACAATCAAACCTAATAACATGTCGATAAACAAATTTTATTGGCTTCAAAATCATAACTCATTTGAATCTGTTGCTGACACTGTCATTATTCATTAGATTAGTAAGATAAAGGGGTAACAAAGGTCAGGGCTTTTTACAGTGTAGATAGCTTCAGGGACGCAAAGAGCATTAAAACATCCCACTCAAGCAGCAGTAGGATTATTTTACTGATACTTCAGTACAATGATGTCTTAGGTACAGTTACCAGTGTAAAGATAGTAAAGTGTAAAAATAAATAAATAAATAGATAGATAGATAAATAAATAAATACATTTTAAAAAGCCTGTTCAAAATGTACACAGAATAAAATTTACCTTGTAGTAAGAGAATATTGTTGCATGAGATTTTTTCTGATCAATTTTAAAATGGTAAAGGAGAAGTTCAAATTAGATTATTTAAGATAAAGTGCAATAACAAAAAAAAAGCAGCTCACTCTTCTCTCTTTTGACTGTCTGCTCTATTTTATTTTGACATGAAATAGAAGGTAAACACAGGTGTTACTAATGACATTAATTAAGGTTCTGGTCCATTTAGGCCTTGTTTTTTTCATGCTGGCTCACTAGACAGACTCTTTTACACTTAATGGAACAGAACCTTAATTAATGTTATTAGCAGCACCTGTGTTCACCTGCTATTTCATGTCAAATTGGCTGCTGTGAAAAAGGTCTATTGGCCACTTTATGTTGGCTCAGTTTGTGATGTTTATAAAGATACTACAAAAATTGTACTCCATTGGATTAAACTTGTGGCTAAGTACAAAATAAAAATAAACTCACTGATAAAAAAAACTACTCAAAAGTACAGAGTACACAAAAAGCTGCTGAATAACAGTAACTGAAGTGAATGCAATTTGCTGCTCCCAGCCTTGCATCATTCCATGTGTGTGCCAGTACACCTGACACGATGATCAGTGATATGAAAGGTAGCGAGAACACGCGTGAAATGCTTGTTACTCATTAAATCCTGCTATTCCTTGATCAAAGTTCCTCTCCAGCCTCTGACTTTATGGTGCAAGTTTACACCTGCATCGGAGAAACACGTTTTGGTCTGGATGAAAACATGGGGTCTGGAAACAGTTTGAGGAACATTGCTGCTTTGATTGGAATTTTTGTCATTTTCAAGGTAAAGATAGTTTTGAAATATTTGGAACTGAACTGAATAAAAATGCATTCATTATTTTGAAGTGTCAATGTATTTACACCACTTTTTGGGTTGCAGGTGCAAGCTCTTCCAACACTTCACGGTTGGTTTCTGTCACTTTACTGCCCACCTGCCCTAATCTAAGCTCTGCTGTATATTTCTATTACTAAGCCTCTTTTGGTTATATTAATATTTGATATGTGGGTCTTCTAGATGGTAATGCAGATGCAGGGGAACTGAGAGATGACATACCTGACATCAACAGAGGTATTTATATGTTGTTTATATGATTATGCAAATAAGGTAAATTTAAGCCACCATGCAGTTATCCAAACAAAGCAAAATAACTAATAATAATTGTTTTTTTTTCATGCCAGAGTTAACACACCTGTTTGAGGGAGACATTGCTGGTGATGTAAGTATATATTCCTCTGCAGAAAGATACAGATTTAAAGGCATATTCTGAATTATTTAAATGTCTCTTGCAGCCCAGGAGAAATGCAATCCTCGACGAAAAAAAAAGGTGGAAGTTTCCCATCCCTTACATCTTGACAGATTCTTTGGGTACAGTATGCACAACAGAATTCTTTTCTCTTCATGAACAACACAGTAACATTTACTGATTCAGAGATTCATTTCCATTACTTTAGATCTGAATGCGAAAGGTGTGATCCTCCAGGCTTTTGAAGCATACCGTTTAAAATCCTGTGTGGACTTCAAGCCCTACGAGGGAGAGAGCAGCCACATCTCCTTCACTAAGCTGTCTGGGTGAGCTACAGTCCAGCCAGATTGTCGGAGGGATGCTTTGAAGTGTTGCTTAATTTTACGGGCCATGCTTTATTTACAGTTTCTGCGCATTATAAAAATTGTGATGGACTGTAGTGTAGGGTGACAATCATGTGAGCCTGGTAAATGGAATTACATCCTGTGAGGAGACATCAGCTTTAAAACAAACTATGAAAAAAACAAATTGCATGTGTAGATTCACTCTATTGACAGTCAACTGTTAGATATGTCAATTTCTAATATACTGCCTTTTCTGAACTGTTTTAATTAGATGCTAATAATGTATTACTTACTTGCAGTTCCAGTAAGTGACAATTTACTCTCAACTGACAAAACCCCTGGAATAATTTGATGGTCAATTTGATAATTTTTTGTCAGCTGAGTCTACTGACCCTCAATTTTGGATTCTGCACTTTTAAAAAGCTGTTTAATAGCATTTTCAATGTGCAGTAAGTTGAGAGTTTGGCTGCAGACTATGCTTTCATCTGAATTTATCATAATGTCTCATCACCTTAACAATCATGACAGATGCTGGTCCTATATTGGAGACTTGAAATCGGGCCAGAACGTGTCCATAGGGGCTGGGTGTGACACGAGGGCCATCGTGGAACATGAGCTCCTCCACGCTCTGGGCTTCTACCATGAACAGTCTCGCTCTGACAGAGATGACTATGTAAAGATCTGGTGGGACCAGATTATAGAAGGTGGGTCACAATTATTTGAGTATGATCGCAGCCGTGCAAAGGATTTTTATTGGTGCAAACTGTCCCCCTGTGCATTTTCATCCATCATGGACTATAGGAGTTGGTTCCAAAAGAAGATATGTACCATTTGAAAAAAGTAAAATTGACTTTAAGTAATTTATGTAAAATTAAAACAAATTCTAGGTAATATAAGTACATGATCGGTACTTGCTACTACAATAATTGATACAGTAAAATTGTACACAATGGATCCTGTAGATTTTGAGATATAGAACAATGACCTATAGTTTATTTTTTTAACAAAATGGATGTACAGTGTTTTGGAATGCAACCCTCCACAGTCCCACCTTCCTATGTTAGACAGGTGACATGTCTAAAAGATTATCTTTAGATTTCTTTATAATCTCTATTTGTTCAATACATGCTTTTGTTACATGAACGGTAGTGTTGTTACATGATGAAGTGCATGGTGACTGTTTCACTCTTCCCTCATAGGCCAGGGACACAATTTCAACAAGTATGAGGATGACTTCATCACTGATCTGAACACAGCATATGACTACGAGTCCATCATGCACTACCGACCCTTTTCCTTCAACAAGAACGACAGCATCCCCACTATCACCGCCATTATACCATATTTTAACGACATCATTGGCCAGCGGTTGGACTTCAGTGCTGCAGACCTCACCAGGCTCAACCGCATGTACGACTGTGGTGAGTGTCTCCTCCCCCTCTGCCTGCAGTAGCCATTTTGTGGATTTTGTAGCTATAGTGGTTTGGAAGAGAGAGTGTGTTTGGCCAGCTAGCTACAACATGTCAAACAAATGGTCGAAGGTTTGTTTATATTATGTGAAATTAAATGACACCACAAAATGTAATAATAATACCAAAAAAAATACTGATTTGCAACCAAAATGAGGAACCTGAACCGTGAAATTTCCAGCGATACCCAGTCCTAGTCCCAGTATGTCAATATAGTGGAGCTGGATGGGTATTCATTTGTGGAGCTCAAGCAGTCAAAAATTTACATGTGAAAAACTCAACAATAACAACTCTTTCCAAAAACAATGACACGGACACCCTACATAGTCCTGAGAACTATTTCCTGCCAAATTTCATTGCAGTCACATTTTTCTGTGCATATAAATGTGGTCAGTGTGAGGACAAAAAAGTTTATTCCATTGTAGAAAACAACTGGTTTCAGCTTTGCAGATTCACTATTGATCACTGCTGTTGCAGGTGACACACAAACTCTCCTGGACCAGTGCTCCTTTGAGCAGATCAACATCTGTGGAATGATCCAGAATGAGGCTGACAATGCAGACTGGGTCCAGACCTTGAGCACTCCAGCTGATACAGACCACACTCTGGCAGGGAACTGCAGAGGTACTGAGCGAATACTGACATGTACACACACACATGCACACACAAACACACACACACACACACACACACACACACACGCACAAGCTAAGTCCCAGTTTCTTGGACTTTGTGATATTCTTGTTCCATCTGCTTTTATTGGGCTATAAATAAACTTGACCTGATATAACGCTTTGGAAAATTTAAGTTGGGACCCATAAGCATAACAGATTCTTAGGACAGAAGTTCTCGAGTTCAATCACATGCTCAAGTCATGTGATTATATGCAAAGGTAAATATGTTGTAAACATACCAAGTGATAGCAAATGTTATAATATCGAGTGCTGAGGGCAACTGAGCTAGTAAGTATGGTTTTTGCTGACCTGTAGCACAAAATGACCATAATCTGTATAGTATGACTGGACAATTACATTACCAGGTGCTGAGATTTATGGTTTCCAAAAGTCACTTTACGACCTGTTCTCTGGTTTGGAACAAAAACTCTCCACTTACTGGGTTTTTAGATGTCTTTTATACTGCATTTACATTTTGCATTGTGATATACAGTATCAGTATCTCTTCAGTACCAATCTCTGTTGGATCTCTGGTGTAATTCTCTCTATTGTGAAAGCGTGACTCAGGCCATAAATTGCAGGAGATTTGTCTTATCGATGTTATTACAACTCCTTCCCTTGATAGAGTTTGATAAAGGTCAAGATTATTTCCTGCTCCTTTGAACAAATACTTGTTAAATGACTTAAAATCTCATATAGGCTATTCCCAGTGCCAAAAAGTAAATGGCATAACACATTGTAACAAGACATGGATAAAGTTCATGGCAATAATCTTTAAAAATTGGATGACAAAATATGACTTGCATTACCCCCTTTTTTTCTAGATGCTGGCTACTTCATGAAGTTTGACACATCTACGGGCGTACTTGGAAACAGTGCCTTGCTGGAGTCACGTATCCTGTATCCAAAGAGAGGCGAGCAGTGCCTGCAGTTCTTCTACAAGATGACAGGAGCTGCAGGGGACAAGCTGGTGGTTTGGATCAGAACTGATGACGGCACAGGGACTGTTCGCAGCGTCAGGAAGATCCACACCATCATTGGTATTTTACTTAGCGGTCCATTTGTCCTAAACAGTGGAGTCAGCTCAAGTTGGTTTTACAGCTGTGGAGACCCATTCAATATTATAAATCAGACTTCAAGTTTCTTGAATGTCACGTTTTTACTTTTCATTGACGAATGAGGTAAAATCTGGATAAATTCAATCACTGAATGACCTGCTGTTTATCTTTCTTAGGTGGGGGAGACGACACCTGGAAAGTAGCTCATGTGACTCTCAAGGTTACAAAGAAGTTCCGCTACTTCTTCCAGGGCATCAGAGGATCACTTAACTCCTCGGGCGCCATCTTAGTCGATGACATCACTCTGAGTGAGACAGTTTGCCCCGAGGCTGTCTGGAAAATCCACAACTTCACCACGCTCCTCGCCACCACGCCGTCCGGCAGCTCGATCAAAAGCAAGTGCTTCTTTAACTCGGAGGGCTACTCTTTCGGCATCAGTGTTTACCCCAACGGAAGAGACAGCCGTTATCCTGACTATGTGAGCACGACCTTACACCTCTGCAGTGGGGAAAATGATGCGGTGATGGAATGGCCGGTGAAAAACAGGCAGGCGACCATTACTGTCATGGACCAGGACCCCGACGTGAAACTGAGGATGTCTGCAACAAGAAGCTTCACCACTGGTACGCACAGCCTCACTGACACCAAAGAATTAGAAAGTTTACTTGCCTTATCCCATGGCTAGTAATTGGAAATGAGTGAATGTGAATGAGACCTAATACAAATGGTATGACAATGACAGAAAAATAGTCCTTTATTTCACTAACTGATGAGTTAAGGATGATTTATTAGATAATTAGGTAAACTTATTAAAGGGGTCAAAATTAAGGGCTGAATTCACAGAGTAAGTCATAGCTGATTTTTAATTTTTAAAGCAAGACTTGAAGTCACAATGTGACAAAAATTGACTTTTTCACCATATAGGCCAGTTCTGCATATCATAACATAAACATCATAGTGTGTAACTAACTATACATGCCAAAAATGATGAAATATTTATTTCTCATACTTCTATACCCATCACTTCTACTTCCTGGAAAATGGCATAGTTTTGGCGGTTACCTCACAGCTATGCCAGTAAGTTTGTTATGGTCCAACCCATCCATTATTGAACAGTCCTCCCCTGCATTGTGTCCAATCCCAGTGTCCTGTTTCAACCAGAAATGCAATGAATTGCACCATTGAATTGCCATTTCCTTGTGACTTTAAATTAAAATTCCGGTTTTATACTCAAAGATGCAACCACATAAAAACTGCTCAAGGGTATTTATATATATATATATATTTTGTTCTTTAACCATTTTTTTCCCTCAGACAGTAACGCCCGCTGGAACAGACCTACAGCCACTTCAGGAGCAGTGTGGGATGCCGACTGCCAGTGCCACCGGGGGCAGGACTACGGCTGGAGCACGTTCATGTCTCACAAGCAGCTGCACAGGCGGAGCTTCCTCAAGAACAACGACCTCATTATTTCTGCAGACTTCAACGGTGAGAGTCAGTAAATTAGCTGCTCTACCTGCTGTGTCACACTGGTGCCTGATAACCTGGCTTCACAAAATACAGAAGTTTGTGAGCTCTTATTTTCTACATTCACTTTTGTGGCACATGCATTCCATACTCACCTGCCTAGCTATGTTTATTAAGTATGAACTCATTTAAAATATGTTAAGTGGGTTCACAGTTTTGCCTCACTACTGTAAATTATGTCTCGAAGAATGTCAATAACATTCTTGTTCCGTGTTATTCTATCAGACTTGACCCACCTGATAAATAGTGAGTCTCCCATTAAGCCAGCTGTACCCAGCAATGACATCACAGATGAGGAGCCAATCAGAGAGGAGGAAATGAGACCGGAGGCTCCAAAACGCAGAGAACCGCGTGCTGCCTCTGGCGACCCCTGCCTTCCCAACCCTTGTCTTAATGGAGGCGTATGTGTGAATAGTCAAGGAACAGCCTCATGCAGGTGTGTGTGTGTGTGTGTGTGTGTGTGTATGTACTTGTGAGTGTGCATTAGTGCATTTTTCTGTGTATGAATGTGTGCTTTCAGGGGTGCGCACAAATGTGTATTTGCACTACTATATCTGTGACTCGTTTGAAATGTGGACTTTGTAATGGAGGATCTGGTTGTCGGTGCTTGGAGAGAAGAGGCTGGAGACTGGTATGTCTTACATGAAGGTTTAATGAGGAAGCTTGTACAAGGAGACACAGGAACACAAAGAGGTTCAGGCTATGTCTGAAGTGGCACAGGCAGAGAGCAGTATTTATACTGTCCGTCTAGCTTATCAGTTAGTCAGGAAGGAGGTTCAGGGATGGCCTTGGTGCCTAAGGGGGAGAAATACCAAGTGTTGAGTTACCTATGTTTACAGTGTACACAGGTACTTGACCCCCCTAAAGTTGTTCAGGTGCTTGACCACCAGGAATGCGGATTTCCATAACAGACTTAACACTTTTTAGGGAAGTGTGGGCATTTTGGCCAGTTTTGACTTTGTTATTTTAAATTTGGGGTTAGGGTTGGGAATTAGACTCACCCTAACACTTAAATGTGGGGAAAGCATTAAAATTAGGCATGCGAAGGTAAGGGTTAAGAATAGGGTTAGATAAGGAATGCTGTTAATGGTCTCTCGAGGACAATGGTAAAAATATGTGTGTATACCAAGGATATCATATTACTGGTCTCCCTGCCAGTCAGTTGTTTCTTCCTTGTTATTTGATGAGACAGACAGATGATGAACTGAGAGGAGCTGAGTCAGAGTGATTGTAGAGTATTTTCTCATCAGTATGTTATTTAAGTACTTTGTTTTCACACTTAAAAACTGGAGGCGCACCAACAACCATTTACTGCAGGTAAGACACTGACTGTGGATAAGCACCTCATAAACGGCTGCAGCTGATTTAAATAACATTACAATATCATGCGCAAACAACCAAGTGACCACCTGTCTGGATCTCATGAGACCGTAACATGACCCTCTTTTGTTTGAAACAAATAAGCCTCCAGCAGGAAAAAAAAAAAGTCTCAGCCCTCGTTGACTCCCAGCCAAATCAGAAACAGTCTAGTCTGTGTTCACAAGATGGTAGTAAGAGAGAATTTTCAATAAGGTATCCATGCAGGTCATATTCTACGTGTTGTAGTACAGGGCTGAGTTTTTTGTTTGTATTTCTAACAAATATAGTAGACTTTAAAATTTGATTAAAATATGGGACAAAACCAAACTCTGGGCCAGCAGCGTGAGAGGGGCAGGAAAACCTGGAGTCACCTGTTTAATCATGAGAGTTGACAATGGAATTATTAAATTAAAACTGGAAAGAATCTCTCATTCTAAGCTTGGACAAAGTTAATCGAATTTTCTTTATCAGCCTTAAAGCTACACTAGGTAAGATTTTTATGTAAAAATAAACCCATTTTATTATCCTAAATCACATAGTGGGGCTGTAAGAGACTATCACTCTGTCCCATAGAAATTCAGTGACTAAACACACTAATCCTAGTCATAATTTTGACACTATAATCCCATCTATCGTCAACTAGTGGTTGAAGACCCTTTGACTGAACAGATGTTGCTTTGGTCTTTCCCACTGGGTCATCCGTCTTCTTCCCCCCACTCCTCCTGTTGCTCGCCTTTTTCAAAATGGCTGCATGGTAGGCAGAGAAACGCTCAGGCTGAACACGACTCTTTGAAGGAAATGGCACAGCATGTTTCTTTTGTCATGCAGCATATTTGTGGTTGAAACAGAGTGTTGCGGCATGACATAAAGCCTGTTGAAAACAATGCAGGATGGATAATAACAAAGATGTGATGTGTAAGTGTCAATCTTGAGCTGTCACAAATTCCAATTGCAAGGAAACAGGAGTGCACTGCAAAAAAAGGCTCCATCTGAACAGCTCATTTCCGTCTTCAAATCTTGTTAAAACAGGTGAAATATCTGCAATAGTCTTATTCTGCCTTGTTCCAACATATTTATAATCAGAAAAAAAATTATTTCATCCCAGTGACAGATTTTTTTCACTAGTTTGAGAAAAATCAAGCACTAATATGAGACTAAATGGACATTTTTTTTGCAGTGTGAACACAGTAATGTACTGCTGTTCAAAAATCTGTGATGACATGATAGGTTTTTCCAGGAAGTAAAAGTATTGGGACTATATTATAAATACAACAACAAAATATAAAATATGCAGATTTTTGCCATTTATTTTTATATAGGTGTGCATTATGATATGAAAAAATGGCTAAAATATGGTAATATTTTACTGACTCAAAAATTATAACTACTAACTAAACAGTGATAAATGAAAAGTTGCATTTCTTATATATGCCTGATTATGGGTTTGATTTTATCTGTTTTACTGCGTAATCGTTTTATCATTTTACACTGTAAAGCACTTTGTAACTGTGTTTTAGAGTTATTATATAAAGCACATCAACAAAATAAGAGTGTGAATAGTTGCAAGCTGCCGAGAGTTCAGTTTTCAATTTTCATAATAAAAACAATGTGTCTATCTCCTACTCTTCAGGTGTGTTTCAGGCCAGGCCACTTTTTTTGCCGGCAAGCGATGTGAGAAGCAGCACATGGATGGAGGCATCCTGGGCGTCCTGATTGGCGGCACAGCAGGGACTGTAGTCCTCACACTGGCCATCTTCTCCCTCATCAGGAGGCCTCGGTAAAGCATGTTTCAGATGAGTGGTGTTTTCTCCACATTCGTTCACTGCAGCGAGGATGTTGCCGCTCCACAGAGAAGAGCTATTCATTATACTGGGGCTCAATTTGGACACTTTTTCTGTTGGATTCTCACAGAACAAGAACAACGTTTTCCTCAGACCGGGCCTTGAGTATGACTATATTCTTCAAATCTGGATCCCAAACAGAAAAAATAAAAGTTTGTGTTGGGGAAAATGTAGAATTAAATCTTTTCACCAACCAACTTTGCTTTACCCCATAATGCAAACAAACATTGATTGAGTTCATGTTTAAAATGAATGTTTTTATCATGTCAGAGTAATCAAAAAAAACAACACAAAAACAGCACTACAACCAGTACGAGAACCAGAAGAGGACAAAAGAGGAGAAAATATGGAAACTGACTCAAAATGACCCTCAACCACCACTTAAACATTACAGGGGAAACACTGCATACAATGCAGTTTATCATATATTACGGCCATATTCACAATGCCTCAAACTAACTACAGTCTGTAATGTGAGATCATCAATAGGGATGGTTCAACTTCTACGAGCGCTGTCTTTGTATGTGAAAAAAAAAATCATATATAGTCTTTTGGATGGATTAATGCTGTGAAAATATAAGTTTATATTGAAAACTGGTAAATGTGCAAAACATGAAGAATGATTAAAAAACAAGTGTTGTATGATGTTGTATGGTTCTTGACAGGCTCTGTTTCAGTCTTTTGTTGTTCACTTAAAAGGCACATTTCACACACAGGGAAAACAATAACTTAATAAATGTCTCCACATTGTTTTGAATGTTTAATGAAGAAAATTTCAGACTACATTAAAAATGACAGTGTTACTTCATGGAGCAAACACACTACTGACAGATTTAATCACGCTACAGTACAAAATAGCAAATATCAATATCCAGCATCCAATCAGCTCAGAAATAAGTGGTTTCCATATTTACTACTTATTTTATAGAAGGCAGTTTAAGACTATGAGAATTAACACTCACACATGAACTATACAGAAAAGTGCCAGGTAAAACTACATTACAGAAATGTTACCAGAACTACCAAAATTCTTATTAGAATTATTATAATTACAAATAAATCCCTCCTACTTACACAACTCTTGTTATAGGTTTACCTCTGTCAATCATTGACTGCGTTGGTTCATTATACATGATGACATGCAAATAATTTGAATTAGCTTAGGATGAACATAACATTTGAACATATAACTTTGTCTCTAAAAAATAAAAATAATGGTCACACTTGTTTTTGACTGTCCGATATTAATCTTCAACTTAGTATCAAGTCTGTTTCAGTTGCGTTTCACAGTTGAGTCAACTTCATACCAACCTGTCCAATGTAAATACTCAACGTAGTATGAACAGACTATCAGCTGACATATCATCTTTAATGTTAAGGGTAAGTTGACACTAAGTTGATGTTAAGTTAATACAAAGTTTAATATTAACATTGGACAGTCCAAATAAAATGGTATCATGTTTAGGTTGATTACAGTGTTGATACTAAGTAGAATATAAAAATAACTTTTAATAATACATGGTATCTATGTATGGCATGGGAAATCAGTCAGACCCTATGGAGCATGGTCTTTTTTTGTTTGTTTGTTTTTTGTTTTTTCTCCAGTGGTGGACGTAAGAATTACTCACAGTATGTGTATGAGTCTATGATTCATTTGGACTTTAAGTTAAACAAAAATTATTGATAAATTCATAAAGATAAATACAAAATATACAATAACTAACAATGAATATTCAAAATAATAACATAATAAATGCCCAATTGCTGTATATCTCTCAGTGAGATAGACAGCAAGTGCCATACCTGTGGACTATCATATTGGCTCCTCATAGAAAACTCCGACCAGATTTCAGTTATAAAACCATTAAATTACCACAATTAAATATACTTCTGAATTCAAATGAGAGGTGATTGTCATGTATTTTTTCCTGATAATATTGAGATTTAAATCAGTGTTATAAAATGAGCAGATGATGTCATGTGGATTAATGCTACACAGATAAAGACATTGTTCCAAAATAATAACAATAATAATAATAATAATAACAACAACAACAACAACAACAACAACAACAACAACAATAATAATAATAATAATAATATAAGATTGTGAGAGATTTTGTTTATAATTTTTTTTTTTTTTTTTTTTTTTACAATGAATGCAATGTGCAATTTCACAGAGACTATCAAAGAGAAAATCTGGTGCAAGTTTCAACTGCACTTCCAAAAAAAAAAAATCTTCCAGGGTGGGTTTTGAGATTAATCTTAAATCTGACACTGATGATGATGATGATGATGATGATGATTACAAAATGGTTTCATGTAGTTTCAGTTTTAGAACCACCACCCACACCTTGACCATTGTAGCTGTCAAGGAGTTAGTCCACTAGGAAGCAAACTGTAGGACGTGTTCTCTTGTAGGCAATGAGTTGCAGTCTCCTTCGGCTTGCTCAGTGTTCACATTCTGAAAGGCAGAGATAATCAAATATTTAGACCATGTTGGATTTGCACACCCACAAACATTAGATTTTCAGTCCATGTGTGGCACAGAACTGATATTTTCATTATTTTAACCACATGAACAGGATAACACTGTACTTAAGACCTATTTTATCTTTAAATATATTCAAAATATAAATGCATTTATATAGCAGCCGGAGTAAACACATTATTCTGCCACATCAGATTTGCTATCAGAACAGATACATTAAATATTTTTAAATATGAAATGAGTCTAAAAATTTCCAATGTGTGGTATAGCACTTTCATCTGTATGCAGAGTATTGTTCCTGTTCTGAAGAAGTGTGCTGCTGTTTGGGATTGTGTGTTGGCTCCAGTATGGCTTACTTCACAGATCACTATCTTGTTATATTCTGCTGCTTAGTAAGTTTAAAGAAAGGTGGAAAAGTCACACTGGGTGTACAGCAACAAGTATAGCAGCCATTATGAACTGGGAATAGTTTATAAAAGTTTGTTTTGGACCTTTCTCTGACTTCATTTGAGATTTTAGGATGCCCCTTTATGCTACCTTCTAAAAGATCTTATATGCACTACCATAGTTGGTGATGCAGACTCTCGATTTCCATAGCCTCACCTATTAAATGGGTTGGGCAGAAAGTTTTGAAACACTACTTATTGCCTTAACACTAAATAAACTGTAAATAAATGTAGTCTACTAAATAAATGAAATCAGTAATATTTCCTATTACAATACTGAAAAAGGAATCTCATTCACATAACATGAATAATAGCATGTGAATTTGATCTGTACTGTTAATGTTACTCCAACCCAGGTTTGGGAAGATTATTTCATCGTAGTATAACTGTATTTTACCAATTAAGCTTATTAAAATCTGAAATGGTTTAAAATCTGGTGAACTGCCTCTTGTGAAATAATGTTAGCTTTTCATATTTGATACAGCCAAGGTTTACTGGCACAGGTTTACAATTTAAGCAATTTGTTTTGAGCCTTTTGTACTTTTCTACTAAACCCAGCCGGACACCACCACATTTAGTTGTCACCACTAGCAGGCTACAGTATCTTATTTCTGAAAAAAAAGTCAGTAAGTCAGTGAGTGATATATCAGTTTCTAGGCCATCCCCCCTAGCAGGAAATGCAGTTTCTTCTTCTTGTGAGCATTTATTTATCCTGAGTTGACACCATGAATGCCATGCTGTCACAAGTCATTAATTTACAAGTCGCAAATACTGAGTCCCCAGT
The DNA here is from genome assembly GCA_900302535.1 of Neoniphon sammara. Classification (NCBI taxonomy): domain Eukaryota; kingdom Metazoa; phylum Chordata; class Actinopteri; order Holocentriformes; family Holocentridae; genus Neoniphon; species Neoniphon sammara. The sequence goes on from OMKZ01043171.1 coordinate 81,944, forward strand.
TCAGTTGAATACACCACTGGATGTGCTAACAGTAAGGTTTGCAACCATTTTTGGTGGACAATTTCAAGACGTCAGTTAAGTTAGTGAGCTAGTGGTGAGGGTGTGCTATGTATGATTGTAAATCAATATTTCAATATCACACCTGGATTGAAAAACATTCTTTATTGGAATGAGGAACTGTATTATAAAAGTGTCCTCAAAATTTATAATCTTTATCTATATAGATCTCTATATATAACTATATATCTTCAATATGTAATTTCTACTTCATTTTTGTAGTCTGAACATGTAACACAGTTTCTTACCTTACTTTCCTTACTTTTCCTTACTTTGCAGCCCTGTCACTCATTATATGGGTAGAACAATGAAGTTTACATTTAAGCCATATGTTTGAACAAGTAAAACACAAGTGTGGACAATGATGCCATAATACGTTACCAACCTCAATCTTCACTTGTCTTTTGAGTATGTGGTGGCAGTCAAATTTCTCATGCTTTCACTTTTTCCCTTTACTGGTGTCTGAGAAGAGAAATGAACCAAATTAAGATAGATGTTTTCTTTGTTCTATTGGTAATAGTGGATGGATCAGATTATATACTTACCTTAGCCACTATGAACTTGAACAGCTCTTCTCGAACCTATTATTAACAACACAAATTGGTTGCTTGATTTTGTTAGACAAGCTGAATTGGTAACAATTACTTTTACAATCATCCTAAGTGCTAGGTATTCACCAGTTAAAAAATTGCATGAATAGTAAGCTATAAAATAATTTAAACTAAGGAGGTAAATACTAAATGGCAGAATTTTAGGAAATTTGGATATGTGGAAAATAAATTTGGCTACAGATAAAATAATCTACAAAAGATATGTGTAAAATATGGTAACCAGGGGAATAAAAAGTCCAGAAGTTTATTAAACCCTTCCCAAGTGAGCCACGCTATGAACATTATTATATAAGAAAAGCTCATTTATAAAAAGTAACCTATACCTAGAAATTAAACAATTTCGCTTCAGTTAATACTAATGCAAACCTATAAGTTATGCCAATATAGTTGCTGGAAGTGACAGATCTGGTAGAGAAGGTATTTCTAAGAAAGTGTGGCATAACTCCCCTGAAATTCTGCCATTAAGCTTGAGCTGTTACCATTCTAAACTTAAAACAGAGTTTCATAATGAGTAATACCAGAGATTTTTTCAAATAATTCATCTAAGTGTGTACCTATTTAGTACCTGTTGCTACCTAGTATTAAAGTTGTTACAGATTCATCAGTCAACATGTGACAGTGACAGAATGATAAATATCTACCAACTGATTAAGATAAAACAACTATCCCACCTTTTGCTCTGCAAAACATCCTGTTAGAAAAATAAAGAGGCCCTACAAGAAAGACAAGAAAGACAAGAAATCGTATATACATTTATACAGTGTTTTCTGCAGATATTGCTGCTTGAAAAACAAAATGAACTCTTTCAAAATACCTGGAAGGAATTGAGAATGGTGAAAATGTAGTGAACAATGGCAAACATGGGGTCGCTTGGATCTGTTATCATGAGCTGAGCGAAGCCAAAAATCCATGTTATTCCAAAGACTGGCGTTAGGAAGACCACCACCTTGAGGATACTTTTGGCAGTGTCCTTGTCATCTGCCTTGTTGCCATCAGGGGTTGAAGATTTCATCAGAGTTACAATGACCACAACCATGGAAAAGAGGTTTGTCATGAGGACAGTTCCTAACGGGAGGAGGAAAGCGTGCATGGAACCTTGCAAGAGCCCGTCAAATTTGAGCCAGCACGTATCTTTACAGTAATAGTCATTGTTAGTGAACTTGGAATACACAAAGCTGGCTCCCACTATGATGATGGGGCAAACGTAGCCCACGATGCTGGAGAAGAACATAAAGACTCTTTTCCTTAGCGGGTTAAAGACAAAGATGAGCTGGTGGACGAGCATGACGCTTAGGGCCAGCGTCCAGCCGAACATGGCCAGGAAAAACAAGTGTTTGCACAAGGTCAAGACAAGGCACCAAGTGGGGCTGAGTTTGTCAGGAAATGAGGAAGCCAAGAAACTGCAGTCAGCCAGGAAGAGGCAGAGGGCAATGTTCACCAGGGCTGTGTGGCGGAAGTGCGAGAGGTTGGTCTTAACTACAGCCGACCACACCAGGGCTTCAATGAAGAGGAAGAGCAGCAAGGAGCAGATGGACACACCCAGCCCCACGTATGTGATCAGGTCTAGGTGTGGGAGGTTAACGGGAGTCTTGGACATGAGGACAGAGAATGAGGTCAGGTGGCTGCACTGGCAGACGGTACGGTTATCATCACTACTTTTCAACTGGCAGCCTTCATCTGACCACTCGTTGAGTGCGGTGTTCCAGAAGACACAGTGAAATTTATTGACGTCCGGACGTTCCCGCGGAAAGTCCAGTGTGACATAAGCCGATGAATTACTGCTGTTCTGCATTGTGACTGATATTAAGAGGCTAGATGATTCTGCCTCTGGGAAGTCGCCTTTTTTTAATTTGTCCATTAGATTTTTCACGCCAACCGTTTTGAGGAACCCAGAGCTAATGTTCATATTGACAGTGATGTCAAACACAGACACATTACATTCGGATGTTGAGCAGACTTTGAGGTCTAGATTTTCAGTGTTCACTCCTCTGCTGTTGTTGACATTGATATTCTTCACTAGACCCTCCACAGACTTGAGGTAAGTTGATGACATTGACTCTCTGATGGTTTCGTTGACCCCCTGCCACGTCTGATTCAGCATGTTGCTGGCTGCGCCGAGAAAATCCTGAAATGAATGGTAAAGGATTCAGTGCTTCAGCTACAGTCATCTGTCTGATAAAAACCTTCATCTCAAAAATGTCAAAAGCAACTTTACACCATGTATTTTTGAGTAGGCTATATTCAATGGGAATTTGAAAGGGTTTTGTAAGCTCAAGTGGTTTGTCAACCTATAGAGAAGCAATAAATCTTTGAACTGAAACAACAACATGATAATCATCTTTTGAGTTATAAGGCTTTCACATGGCAATGGATATATGCTAAAATAACACGATATCAGAGAATATAGAGCCTTATGGCCATTTAAAGTACCATGTGTAATATTTCTGCTTCCCTGAAGCATAACGTAGGTAGTAATTATCAGCAGGGATTGCTGAATGATAGTGAGTAAAATAAAGTAAGACAGTATTTTTGTTGTTGATAGTAGGGCCTAATACGACTTAAGTGTCTTACCGCTCCCATGATGCCACGCCCCATTAAAATCTTTGCTTGTACCTGTAATCCTCTGTAACCTATGTGGTGATGTGATCAACTGGGACCTAGCATATCTGGATGTTTTACCTTTTGTTTGTTATTCTGTCTTGACTAGTTAGTCTTATAGCTAACCATTAGCAATAATACTCAATGATATGTGGTTGGTAAATACACCACTGCACATGTAAGCCAATGTCACTTGAAGCATTTCTTACATATTTTCTAATGAGTTTACTCTTTGCTAGGGCTAACGCCTCTGTGCAGCTTGCGGAGGAAGCATCACTCCAAGATTCATTCATAAATGTGCCAGTTGGTTTCTGCCTTACTTACTGGAAAAAAAAACAAAAAAACAACAAAAAAAACAAACACGTAACCTACCTTGTAAAAGGTAACTTGAGACGGTGGGAATCCAGTCTAAAAACTGAAAATTCAGGATACAAGATTTGTTTTTTTTTGTTTTTTTGTTTTTTTCCTTTTTGTGGACGGTGTCAGCCAAAATATTTAGCTATATCCCTGACGTAAGAGATATTAAGTCCTACTTAGGAGATATTAATGACTATGATCACAATGATAATTATCAGTTGCTGCTTGTGCCTTGTTTTTGTAAGGCAGTTCATGTTCCAGTGTGGCTGCTACAAAAGACAGAAAACAACTGAAAAAGCTGCCGCTCACTGCAAAAAACTCATCCTACAAGATACAAATGGTACCTTTAAGTCATAAAATAAAATATACTTACTGTATGTAAACCCAACTTTTAAATATGACATGAAAACAAGGCGGCATATCTGATAATTAGAGTAAAAATATTAGTAATCTACAAGAGCTCACAGGAAATAGGCTCTCTTGCAAGGAGATGACTTGTGATGCTTCGGCCATCGTATCTAGTATAGTAATGGATGCGTTCACGTCAGCCATAGAGTCATCTGTATTAGTGGGAGCAGAGTTGTTCTTGAGCCCTGAAAATATGTTCTTAGCCACCTCCTGGGTAGCCCCCATTCCCTGCTTGAAGTCCTTGAAAAGAGTTACAAAAAACATGCATAGTCATTTGTAGCAGTGTGGAAAGAACAGTCTTTCTGTCAAAATGTTTTGAAATAGTGTTATGGATCTGAGTTATAATGCCATACTCACATCTGCTTGATTTAAAACATTTGACAGCTGTTCGCTGACACAGTTTGAGAATACATCCAGCCATTCAGTGCCTTTACATGTCCGTTCCTTATAGCCAGTCCTGCCTTTACTACATTCTCGAACAATAACTGTGGATTTATCAGGGGTTTTTGGCCAATCCACCCCTTGTGAGTGCTCCGCCTTGCAAACTTTCTCTCCAGCTAGTATAAAAAAAAAAAAAAAGTAAAGTGATTCTTGTGTTGATGCAAGAGAAGTTAATGCAAAGAAACGTAATCGTAAAAGTAGTAGTTGTAAATATCATGATAAAAATCGGATTGGGGGATTCATTGCATTTTACCAGCCATTAGTAGTATTTCTTAAATAAGAGAAAATAAAAAAGATAGATCAAGTTGATTAAAAGGTTGTATTTGTGAATAGGAATTTATTCCTCATTAAAATTGCAGGTACCATAAATCACTGGAATATCCACTGTTGCACTTTTTTTTTGTTGCTTCGTGTTCTTGAACGTGATGCTGACATCGTGGCCTTCCTCGGTGGGCATGCAGCTGATCGAAACGGTAGAGGTGTAATTGAGCTCATCCCCAGAAGCTAAAAGGGAATTGGACATTAGATTCAGTTGAGTCATTTCAGTTGACATCCACATGATTTTGTTGACAGGTCATGCAGCATTGCTTCAGTTTGAATAATTTTACTGTTCAAAGTTGCAACCTACATTACCCATTTAAACTCATTCAAATGTGTTTGACTGTTTTGTAAAAAGCATCTTGTAAACAAACTATCTGGACTGCTGCTCTTTCATTTAAAGGAATACTCCAACGATTTGGGCAATATCCCTCTTTGCCTGAGAAAAGATGTTCGATACCATTTTCCGATGGTTAGCATTTCGTGTCGGGTTAATGATTTGAAATATATGGAAGTCAGCTAATCAGCTAGTCTTTCAATGTGAAAAAATAAACCTCACAGCAACTCTGAAGCTGTCTTATTTACACAAAGTATCATGTGTATTTGAAATACACGTCTTGGAATTTAAAAAAAATAAAAAATAAATAAATAAATAAAAAACGTAAGAGAAGAGAAGTTAGATGAAGTTATCTGGTCGGAACTATAACTGACACACACATATGGTCAGCGGTTATAGTTCCTTCCATCTAAATTCCAAGACGTGTATTTCAAATCCATGATATGCTGTGTAAATAAGACAGCTTTGGAGTTGCTGTGAGGTTTATTTTTTATTTGAATGGAGCTAGACTAATGACTGCCAATAGACTTCAAGTCATTGTGCTAACTGAACACGAAATGCTAACCATCAGAACTGAAGCAGTGGACACACAGAGGTGAAAATGGTATCCAACATCTTTTCTCACACTAGGTAAGTCGGCAAAAGGGGCTATTGCCCAAATTGTTGAATTGTATGTAGAGAGCAGGCATTTCTTCTCCCTTTTTGAAAGATACAGTGTTCCTCTGGCCATGATTAAGGGAGAAATTAAGGAAAAAGCAACATAACAGTGGAGTCGTTCTTCCTTTTCACTGGCCCACAAGAGAACGTTTTAAAGGTTTTGGTTTTACACTTGTTAAATAGAAAGTCTCTTACTGCAGTCTCTTACTTCTGAAGGGGATTTACCATAAAGTTTAACAGGTGGGTAGATGGGTGGATGGATGATGGATGTAACAGACAGACAGACAGAAAGACAGACCCTTGTGTCTTACACATGGGATGTTCTTGAACTTTCGTTGAATCCTTGTAGGACCATGTAACTTTATAACTCTCTGTGCTGTTCAGGATGATGGCGCTGACTAACACATCAACAGAATCACTCTCACGCTTCATCGTACAGTCGACTGTCAGAGGTTTGATCTTCATGGTGATGTCATCAGGCAGAAGCGCCACAGCCAGCTGTGTCTTGGCAGTGTGCCTCACTGATCCAGTGGTGAATCCACACTCATATATGCCTGTGGATAACATTTCATTTAAATACATATTGCAGGTACAAGTGACCCAATTAAATTTTTTGTCTTTAACATATGACACAGATCTGATGTTTTCTAATCAGTGTGAACACCAAAGAGCTGCATGGAGTCATTTGTGGCATGGCTGTGGTATCTGAGTCCAACAACAATCTCCATAATCTCTCATCTCTTGACATCTTGGACTTGTCTTGGTCAACTAGTATGGATCCAGTCAGATCCGTGATCAAGAATGGAGCAGCTGGACGTTGGAATTAAAAATTAATGAGGTGAGGAGGCGAGAGCGTTTATAACTGCAGGGAGTTCCCCAATGTCTGAAATACTGAGTTACATGTAAAAATTGTTGGAACTGAAATAGCTAAAGATGTTAGCAGATGCTTTCATAGCTAACACTGCTATAGAACTGGCTAAAAACTTACTAAAACTACAACTAAAAAGATTTTTAGTAGTAGAGTTAATGTGAGAAAGTCCACAACTGACACCATCACTAGCAAAAGCTCCATATTAGATTGGAGCTCTTTGTTAGCCTCCACCTCCTCTAATATAAAGTTATTTCACATATATGTTGTTTATTGTTTATTTTGGTCTTGAAAAGACTCAATTTTTCTGGTTTTGGACTTGACTTGCTCTGTACCACCTTTTCACCTGGTCTGGGAATTGACTTGGACTTGACTAAAGCGGTCTTGAGAACATTCTTGATATGCATTACAAAATAAAATCTCAAGGCACGTAAACTACAAATGACTAGTATTTTTTATTTATTTGTTTGTTTGTTTTAAAGCTCAAATCGAAATTTGAACTTGAAATTTGAAAATGAAGTCTGGCACGATCTCGCTGTTGTGTTCATTAAATTTACACTCAAAGAAAATAGAAAATTTAACGCACATAATCTAGGCAACTATTGTCAGCATGACACCTCTGTACTTACCTTGCCAGTTGCCTGTCACATTATTGAGTGTGACTGCAACACAAGAGTTGTATTCATTGGTAGCACAGGACTGGTTTAGCTTCACCACGCTACCGCTGTTGATCTCCACGCGCTGGTCGTTCCTGCTCATGTTCCATCCAGCGCTGCCTGAAGTCTCTTTGAAGGTGCATTTCAGCGTGGGACTTGAGTTATAGCACACCTTTTTCTTTGGGGCATCAATAGTGACAAATCCTGAGGAGAGGAAATATAAATGCACATAGCTGTGACTATAAGGACTGCGGAGAAATGAATTACATGTAACAAAATTACGGTAAATCCACTTTCAAAACAAGTGAAACATGCTGTCTCTCACAAATGATTATTCTCACTAATTTTATGTGCCTGTTCGGATGGGATTAGAATTGAGTGGCTACCTGAGCCTGTCAGTACAGTCACCCGTTTCTCTTCACTAAATTTTATTTTTTTAACATCTGAAAATTTACTCCCAGCAGACGGCATAATCAATGCCTGCAGAGCGAGAAAGCCAAACCACGCCCATTGACTGCTGTGAGACAGAAATACAGACTGCAGTACAGCCTTTTGGCCACTGGGGGCAGTGCTGAGAGTAGGATATATGGCGGCCAGTGGGGTTGAATCTATGTGGTGCTGACTATCAGCATAACCACAGGTGGAAAATGTTTTCTTTTTTTCCCAAATGGTTACATATTTCATTCATCTAAGCACATAGAAATGTGTATCTTCTTACGCATCGTCTGGTAATTTTTCAGCAATGCACAGAAAAAAATAAATAAATATGGACACTTCGATTTAAGATTTGCCTCCGATTTGCCAGAAGCATGCTCTCAACATCCAATTGAGCTGTTTATCAAACTGCTGCTTTAGAAGGAAGAGAGAAATCTGTTTGAAAGCTGTAGTCTGTCCTCTCCCATCAATAATGGATATATAAAATCTTTTGATGAAGTTTGATTCGTTATCATTGTTTGTTTGTTAGGTTTACAACTAGTCTGGAGCAAAGTTGCATTGTTGTTCCTCCTTTAATTGTCAAATTGATGAATTGTCAGTTAAAACAAGCATGTTTTCATCAGGGTTATCTACTGAAGGCATACGCCAAAACATGCTAGTGAGTGAGAGATAATAAATTGTAACACCTTATTTACTAACCTAATGTGTTAACCACGATGGAAGATAAGTGCCTTGCAGCTGATCCAGTTTTTCTTGAAGTCGAGAAGTCTGAAATCTGACTATGAAATCTGCCTCAAAGTCAACAGTGTTTGGGATCCCACTTGGGTGAAAGACAAGACATAGGTTATGATTACAGCATGTACTAATTTTAACAGCAGTCAAATTGTATTTGCACTGATATCTTTGAACTGTATTAAAGCCATATTTCATTCTGCTAAAACATAACATTTTCTTTCCTAGAAAGTGCAGCATAATTCAGTGAATGTGAACCTCCAACATCAGCTAACATTCATGTATTTTTATTCCCAGATAACGTCATCAATGATCATGACCAGACAAAAACACTATGAGGAAGAAAACATTTCAATTCAACAATTCAGACGTCCTTCATGGATGCAGTCAACTTATATTCAGCAGAATTACATGACTGAATTTATTTAATTTATGCAATGTAGTTGGCTCCTGACCCCTGAATAGCATGTTAATTTCAAAAAGTTTGTTGGTTCAGTGGGTCTGGTGATGCCGAGTTCGATGAATTCAATTTCTGATTTCTCAGTATCTGCTAATCAGTGCAGGCATGGGGTGGGGCAAACATTGTTGACGTAATCAAGCTGTACCGGAGCCAGAATGATCATAGCATTAGCCAAAGCTGCCTAACACCAGAAAATGAATGATAAAGTTACAGACACTGCTATTGATGTTGTTTTAAATAACTAAAACTGAAAACACTCAGCAGAGAAACGTTGTGCGCTGAGGGCATTTCTGAGAGATGTCTTTCTGGTTTTCACATAAACCATCCACCTGCCACCCACCCAAATAAATTATTTTCTCCGATTTAGAGACCCACACCTGCATCACCTGAATTTCACTCCTGTCCCTGTAGGCTGTTACTTTTTAAACAATTATTTAAATAACTATTTTGAGCAGGTAATTTCTTTATTGTGTGTTGTATTGATGTGTCATTGTTTTCTGTAACGAATGACTTTAAAGATAAGAGAGGCTGCTTTCAGTGACTGTAAATGTTTCCATGCACACAATAATGTCACTGCAGCAAATGTTGCGCAACACTGATGGACTCAGAGTGAGAAGCTTCTCCTGATTAAAGCCAGCAAAGAGGCTGTGGTATGTATGGTTATATAAATGATGGGTATCAACATTTTAACATGACCTGGCTTGAAAAATACAGATCCTATCCTTTAAGCCAAAGTGAAATATCACTTTCTGTGTCGATGTTCACTGTGGTGACGACATACCCAAATATATAAGACTTTGGTGGGTAAAAAGGGCTTATATTATATTAAAGTGATGAATCAGTATCTGTGCTGCATACAGTACCTCCGTACAGTAGCATTCATGCCCTGGAAGCCATTCAGTTCTGCCATTTTATCTTTAAGCTGAGAAAACAAATAGAAAGTATCATGTTATTTGTGTCTGAGAAATTGTCAATAGCATAGGAGTCTTGTAGTATAAACAAAATTATGAGGGAATAAAGAAGTAAGTAGAGGTAGAAGATAGATTTAGAAAAGAGAATCTTGGCAGCCATTTTCAGAAATATAAGCTATAAGTACAAAACTAAAGCGAAAGTTCACTGTACCGTGTTTTCATTCCAGGCGCCAGTCGTTGTAACTGTTCCACTGATGGAAACTGTGTTGATGCAAAGATTATGATGATTATCAATTCTGATACACAGACAATAATAAGTACAGCATATTTGTCTACTTGGACAAGAAATATATGGCATGAAAATAAAGACACTTTAATGCTCATAAATACATTTGCATTTCATGAGCTCCTTCATTTCTTTAACAATGTTGAATGCAAATTTAAAAAATACAATTTGTGATAAATTATGAGAGGTTCAACAGACAATAACAGTACAAAGGAAAACTTAAATGTGCTTATATGTTGCATCAGTCAGCATAGAATATCTGGCATTAGGTCCGTTACCTTTGACTTTGGCAACACAGAGGGGTGTAATGTGGGACACGTTTGCTTTGCAAACACTAGGATTGCAACAGGTTGGCGTGCTGGCAGTGTAGCACACTTCGTTGCTCCAAGTGTACCCTGGTGAACACTCGCAAGTCGAATCGTCTCCAATAACCACACACTCTAGAGAGAGAAACACAATTATTATGTCCTCAAAAGGAAGGGTGAATGTTATTCTCAGAAGCTTATCCTTTGGATTGCTCACCAAACTCCTTCTTACAGCATGCACACAACATTGTTTTTGAGCATTCTGTTCAGTAGCTGCCTCTGGTGACATGTGTCTTAATTTTTTGAGTCAGTTCAGCCAGCTTCAGTATCAGTATCAGCCAGTTCTGGACGGCCAGTCCGGTGCTTCTCGGGTCGGACAAAAGTGATAATGAAGAAAGAGCACCGCAGCACGTGTCTTTATCAGAGTCTTCATCTGACTCAGATGAAAACAGTGAAGTTGGAAGTCTTATACACACTCAGTATAGGGCCTAAATTTATATACATACCTAAATACCCCATTTGACTAAAGCTGTCTTTTCAATGATGTTTATTTCTTACTTCAATGATGATTTTGTCTCTAAAAATCAAATGTCAAATGTAGGTGCATCTCCTCGATGAACACTTCATGTATGGTCAAGAAACTTTATGAATAACAGCGTTTTTGGTCTCCTGCTTAAGCGCCAAAATAAAACCATGGTCAGGGAGGACACATCAAAGTGGTTTCATGCCATACTTAATGCTTTCAGTACAAATCGAGTAATCAAGTAAAATATTTTGTGGCTTTAAATATGTTCAAGTCCAATATTTCCAGAGCATTTCTACTTTTTACCTTTTCACCATGATATGTTGCATATGTTGCTGACTCACACTGCATGTCCCCTCCCTGCCCCTCTCCTCTCCATTTTCCCTTCACTCTAGGAAAGAATTGATGCAGAATAATAATACCTGCTGTCAGTTCAACATTTAATATCGTCACTTTCTCGGTAGTTTGCTTGTGGTTTACATTTAGCTCTCCGGTGGTGTTCAAAGCTTTCACGACAGCGTCGGCTTCCAGGGTAACATTGCTGTTCACCACGAGCTCAGCAATGTAAACACCTACAAAACAACAACATGTGAGAGTTCAAGAGCATATATATGATTTGTAAAATAGTGATATAATGAAGATATAATAAAAAATTACTACACATTCTAAACTACGTATATTAAGATGCTGTAAGGCAAGTTTGAACATAATTTAACCCAGAACCCTGTCATAGACATGAGAAATGACCAGAGCAGGGTCATGTGTGTAAATCTCATTTTAGGCCTACTTTAATGTTGTCTAGGTCATCTAGTGTATTACTGGTACAGCTGACAATCTTTGGGGGTTTTCTATGATATTTTAATAAAGTATCCTTCATGGTGACGTAGCAAAGGGACTCACCTGCTGCAGCAATCTGCAATGGCAAAGAAAGTGAGACAACAGATGTAATATAATGTTAAATACTACTACTACTACTACTACTAATAATAATAATAATAATAATAATAATAGTAATATTAAGTAAATATACAGTAGAAGCTAATCTTAATCCTTCTCTGGTGGGTGTAGCTAAGATTTGTACTAGTTTGAAATATATTGATTTACAGGCCCAAAACTCAAACGAGTAGCAAATGAACATGGATATACACTTCTGAATTAATGAATAAATAAATAAATAAATAAATAAATAAAAAGGCCTGTACAAAAATTTCAAAAACAGAACAGATTGCTCTATAAACATATTAATCACTCTAAACTGCAAGTCTAAGTTTAAACACGTTTAACACATTAAAAACATATAAATCTTTACAACCTTTGCATATTTTAGCTATTACATAGATGTTCAGAAATACCATCACCTTTATCCATACTTTAAGTTCTACCATAAACATTGTGGGGAAGCTGCATCATACAATGTAATCCACAAAAATCTAAACCACACTATCCCAATCACATTTACAGTATATTATATACTTGATTGAGAAGCATTATTACCTGACTGAAGGTGAACGTAGCTACAGCCAGGACCAAAACAGACTTGACCCACATTGTTATTCTGATGGAGAAAGAATTCAAACAATTAAACCAGAATATTGTTAATAAACCCACTGCTAATAGTAACAGTGGTGTCTGGAGGAAACCCACTCAAACACAGACAGAATGTACACAATCTGCACGGCCGGGGCTGGGATTCAAATCCACATGTATGTGCCTACCACCTCCTATCTGTTTGATTTAATTGTTTAACCACAGTGGCCTAAAGGATTTGTAGCTTTGCAGCTTATTGAAACTCATTTTAACTGGGCCTCGAATTATATCGCCTTTAGGAACAGCTCTGGAAAAAAAACATTAAAATAGATGAAAATTTACTTTAATGGGATGGCATCTACACTTCCAAGTTGTCTGGTTGTGTAGGCTATGCATATTATTTTGAAAACTTATGGCAGTCCTGTCTAACATTTGGCACAGACTTATATGAACGCTAATATATGCTGTGAAAACCAAACTAAACAAACTTTATTTATATAGCAAATTTCATGCAATCAAATGTCATGTGCAATATAGAGCATTTAAGAGAAAAAGAAAAAAAACAGAATAAAACACAACAGCAACCTATATCTTTAAAATTTATCATTTCTCCACACAGGAATGACCTTCTACACCTATACGGACTGATAAACAGTATAGAACAATCCTCTAAACCTATACAGCTCCCTCCTATAGGGGAGACCGGGACATGTTGTCACACTTTCATATATCTTGGGATCAATGCATCTTATTGTTAAAAACTGCATACCAAATGAAAGAACAAAGTCTCAGGCATATATTTTGTATTCATGTCATTTTCATATCATGTTTCAGCACAGACTTATAGACATTTAAACAGTGAGTGTGCACATGTGACACGTTGACATGAGGCACAAAACTAGTATTCAGCTTTTAAGTAGCACTCTCTGTGTGTGAAAATATTCACAGTGTGACAACTTACCCATGTGACAAGAAGCCCCGGTCTACCCTACTCCATACGATTTCACTTGTAGGACAGAACAGAGACAACCCTCTATATACCTATATGAATTAGCAATTTGGTTGAGCCATTGGAATTGAAAACGCTCACGTATGGGAATAAACCTTCAAATGAATAAACAGAAGAATGATCAAATTAAATAGCTGAACAGGATTGTCTTCAGGTTTTGCTTGAAAATGTCAGATTCAGCGCTCCTGTGTGTTGTAATCTGTTGGTTGTATTAGGGGGTTGCAACAATCAACAGGAGGAGCCGTAGCGCGCATGTGCACAGACAATACTCAAAACTGTCGCCGTTTGGTTACATTTAGGCACAAAAACTAATTGGTTAAGTTTAGGAAAAGGTTAGGGTAAGGCTATGGTGAGGACCTTCGTCATCACGGTCAGAATAATAAATAATAAACACAAGACGAGGGAAGGAACAACGGTCTCTGTTCGCTTGGGACTCGAACACGCATCTCCCGCGTTAAAGTCCTGTGTTCGTCTGCACTTAGACGATTTTGAACAACTTTATATGATCTATACGAATGGAAAACAATTCTTCAACCAGCACTTGTCAAAAAAATAATTGCCAATTTTTTTTTAACAGCCAATTTTCCAGGTGGTGGCGCTATAACAAGCAATTTTTCCAAGATTTCCTACCATTTTGAATTTTGAAAAAAAAAAAAAATGCTAGTCTTCCTTTTGCTATTCCTGTTCTACATGAAACCTGATATGACCTTAATAAAATGCTGTATACAGAAGGATTACACAGAAGTGATGGCCAACTAAATACATAGATAAATAAATAAATAACAAATTGGGCAAGGTGTCTTAGAAAGTTGAAATTTCATTCATTTCATTAATTTCATTTAGTGCTCAAAACTTCACCTACTCTCACAGTTTATGTTCAAGTGTTACCAAAACTGGTACACAGAATGTTTTGACCCTACGCATGAAAAGTTGTGAGTCCACACTGATGGAAAATGTCTAACTGTGAACTGTACGTGTACTGTACAATGTTCGTGGGAATGCTGGGAATCAAGATAATTAATATTTCTGTCTTAGTCTGTTTTCACTGGTTCACTATTGTTGAATAATGGTTATCTTCAAATAGGAATGATTTTTTTTTTGTGTGTGCGTGTGTTCATTTTTTTTTTTGTGGATTTTCACCTGTGGATCCATTAGCATATTCACTGACGCATTGGTGGTTATATTTGCATTTTCACAAATAAAGCCGCGGTCCTGTCCATATCACCAGCGCATTATATTATATTATATTATATTATATTACAAGACTGCATCATTTGATACACACCACTCTTGGAAACCCATTGCTTGATGTGACGCATCTTCTAAAGCCCCTGTTTCGGTTTCAAAATCGGCCAAAGCTAGAGATATGTTGACCTATAATTGGTGTTTCTGCACATCTATCATTGAAACTGTTCAGTGCAATCTAACATTATTTTGCATTATGTTTGTTATTTCTAAATAAATGCAGAGCTCTACAAGAAATAAGAAAACACGATTCTTCAACCGCAATGCACTGAAATATGTGTGTGGTCAAATTGGTGCTTAAAAGGCGGGATATGGCAAAGATAACTAGCTGTATAAGCTGTATAACAGTATTCATTACATAATATGCATATTAAATAA